>JAQQAE010008006.1:0-15481 GCA_029823295.1 Pseudamia nigra | reverse complement strand
ACAGGTGTGTGTTGACTCCAATTTAACATGAGTTTGAATGTAACTGGTTAAATCCAAACACAGCCACATCCCCAGTTGTAAGAGGGTGTGTACACTTTTACAACCTCATTATCGCAGTTATTTATTTTTATTTCACCTCTCTGAAAGATTTCAGTTTGTTTTTGAATTGCATTGTAGAGGTTATTGGTCACATTAAAGGTGGAAAAAGTTGTGAATTTATTTATCTTGGCGTCACCTTTTTACTTCACAAAAACCTGTCATTTGAACAGCGCTGTGTAGACTTTTGAGATCCACTGTATATGCTTTCTTTTTAGTGTACAGAGATGTTGCATTGTGTGATTCACTGAGGGTACGAAGTATAACCCTTATATATCAATGCCCATATACAGTAAGAGACACCATTCTCTACAACAAGACAACCAAGAGCACCGTGAAGTACAAGCTGGGTACTTGGACCCAGACAACCCTCTTCACCACGTATTAAAGCTCCAACACAAGGGCATGTATTGCAGAGAAAAGCATCATAGGAAAGTCATTTCCCCCTCACGGTGCGAACTGCCTTTGCTTCCTGCAGTCCAAGTAACAGTCATCCTGGAAGCTTAGAGAGGAAGTTGGAGCAATTAAAGAGCCATTAGCAGCACCTCTCCAAAAAGCCATTAATCAAGAAAGAGGGCCGCTGTTCACAATGTACACCAAGGAGGCTGAATGACAGATGATTAAATGAAAGATATCTCTATTTGTAAAGTGTATTTCTACACTACATACACGTGAAGTACTATATTCTATTTACACAGAAGAAAAGAATTGAAAGAAGAGTACTGTCCTGTGTTAGATTTCGACAAATGGACTCTAGCTTTCAAAAGCACTGACACATTTAAGGACTGAGAAGACAAAAAGCTGAAAAAACTTTAAAAGTGGGAAAACATCTACTGTATTTAATTTAAAGTTTGAAGCTGGTGGTCAAGCTTAGTCACCAGAAAAGGGTTAGGGTTAGGCTGTACGCAGACAACATATTTAATTTGTTTTTTGCTAAAGGAACCATAAAATAAATTCAAAATGGTTGTGATAACATCATCATTAAGCTAAGTTTAGACACTGAAAGGGATTAAGTAAAGATGTCATGGCTTGGTTCATCAAAGGAAAAGTCTGCAATGATGTGTTGAAAATGTTATTTTCTATGCATGTCAGGAAGTGAACTCAAGTGTCTAGGGTAACACTGGATTTTGTGGTTCTAGTATGCACTGAACCACTTTCTACCTACTGAAGAAAGTCAACAAGTCACCCCCCAAAAAGGATCCTTCAATGATAATGATAGCTAAATTGTGTGGTCAGATCTTCTAAGTGAAGTTTTTCTCACTGTCAACAATATGAAAAGGCCAAAACCAACATAGTGCTTCTTATGTTGACAGTAAAATATATAGAATATCATTAGACGTATCCTATAACTTTGCCACAACTGCTGAAGCAGTAATGTGCAGGCACATTTTAAAGGGAGAGGCACATGGAATATGAATACGGATATTATTGATTGCATTACTCAGCCATATTGTATAAATACTGTCAAAAATATGGCAGCTGCACATTAATTAGGAGTATTGATAAAACATCAGGGACTCTGCTGGTTCAGCAGGCCACACATTATTAGGAAAAGGTTAAGTGCCTAGCCGACATTTAATTTCCTTCCTCCATCCCTTACTCTGGAAGTTCTTCTTCTCCTTTTTCTTCCTCTCCATCTTTTGTGCCTTGTTTTTCTTCTTTACTACACAAACACAATTATAATTCCTCATTTGAGATTTTATAGCAGGCTAAGCTAAGCTGCAACGAAAACTTGGTTTCCCATTGGTCCCCTGCAGTCATTTCACACACAAACACCTACACACACATGCGCACACCCAGAACCCTCACTGTCATTTAGCAGCATCCTCTTCAGCAACACGCTCGCAAGATGGATGCCCTCTCACACACATTTATCCGCCAGCGGCGCGGTGCTTTATTATCTAATTTTGACAGCCCAGTCCCGCCCATCGCGGAGCTGTGCTGCTGCTGACGTTTCTCCGGGGACAGTCTGGGCGAGGCCTCTGCTGAACCCAATTGCAAAGTGCTAAATGCACAGTGCAGCTTGAATGCTAATTTACTGTAACCAACGTGCTGAAAGACCTCCTGCTCCTTCAGCCCTGTCCGGACCATTCCAGATCGCTGCTTCCACCAAAAATGTGTACACAAACATACCAGGCTCACTCTGCAGCCAGCAGTGATTTTTATTTTTCTCTAGCCCATAAAAATCTGCATCTTTAATGCTGTCCTGGGTCCAAGGTTTACTGAGGCTGATAAAAATGATGATTTTCAGGGAGGGTGTCTGTGCCTGAGGGGGAGATGACAAGACAAGATTGAAATGTGTGTGGGGTTCTCCCAGTCGACTGTGATGAGGGATGGCTGTCCGCTCTCTCTGAGGTCTGAATGGATGAAACATTAAGCCACCTTAGGATAACTGATGGTGGCTTGATGAATGGTTGTAGTTAGCATCATCGCCATTCATCACAGCGCGGAGAATGATTGTAATTCATCAAATTTGCTAGTTTGCTAGGATTAGCTTATGCTTGTTTTTCACGTCAGTCCAACTGTGAGGCTTGTCATCGAGGTGTGACGGCCGTCCTCATCAGGCTATCACACTTTGCCTTGACAGCTAATGACAAGTGGCAGAAATGCATTTAGGGCCTGTGTCGTGCTTATACAGTTACTTAGCCGACAACAGCTAAGTGTAAGCCACAATGCTGTACGTTATTATAAGCATTTATAAATGTAAGGACATGAAATCTGAAATGGGAGTTGAAAAATCTCACAGATCACCACAGTCTCTCGTGATCAACAGAAAAGCATACGTTTAGATGGCAGTCTATGTGATTCAAGCGTTTGTTTTTTTTTTTTTTTTACTTCCTCTACTTACCAGCACAAGATGGAAAACTCTGAAATAGACTGTCAGCACAAAGCCTACCATTCAGTCCATGACAGAGCGGGGAAATGAGGTAGACTGGGGTGAAATACTTTCTTCTGTGTTTCAAATGCCACAAGGAAAGGCATTTATGACCTATGTCACTGTATTTTACATGTCTTTTCATTGTATCAGATCCAGTAAAAATTGGCATTCATCTTGGGATTCAAAAGTCATCCTCACCTACAATTTTTTAGAGCTTTCCTTCTTTGCAAATTCAACTCTTTGGTAACTTAAATCAGCTATGTCTTTGATTTGTGTTTCTTACTAAAGTGAGCAAATGTCATCAGCCATAAGTAATTTTTTTCTCTTTTTACACAGTTCCCGTAGCAGTATAATACTCATACACACTCTGTATTTCAAAGATGAAAGGATGTTTGGAATGTGGTTAAATGTGGGTCTCCTTTTCACCAAAACAACAGTAATTTTGTACAGTTAGGCTCAGCCAATTGTCAAAACAAACTTGGGGGCGTTAGCTCTCGTAGACTTAAGACTCTTTGTGGCACTTTTCGCTCCCTCCTAAAATCGGATAATCCTCATTTTATGTCCACAGCTTGCCGCTCTTGTGCTGTGCTTTAGCCATTGAATTGGTAATTTCATTCCAGTCCTCCCCAAGGCTCACCCTGCAGTCCTAACCTCCACCTCCTCCCTTTCCCAATCCTTACATGCAGGCCCTGCATTTTGTCAAATTGCCTAAACCCTGAGTGATTGTAATTTCTGAAGAGGCTGCCGAGTGGGCCTTTGAAGGAGGAAGGAGGAGGGGAGAGCAAGATGAGAAAAAAAAGAGGAGGCAGCAGGAGCGAGAAGCTAGGTGAGGACAGGGAGGGGTGCAGAGGATGGATAGATGGGGAAGTGGTGTTAAGTGCTCTCGCAGAGGAGTTGAGCCCTCCCTCGCACTGGTCACAGCCTCGCTCTCATCCCCTTTGAAGCAATTACCCTTTCACCTGGACAAGCTCATCACAGGATCACTCGGGTAACCCTGAGCACACCAACACCACCTCAACACACCACCGCTACCTGAACATACCACCACCATCTCAGCTACAACGACACGGGAGTCCGAACAAGACGACCAAACGGATGTGGAGAAAGTTACACACATCACTGCCGAGATAAAAACAGGCAGATACATCAATCGTACATTAAACAGACATTGAAGAAATTTTGGTATATTACAATTGGGGAATATTTTATGTAGATCTGGATATGGTTCTAGTTTTTATCATTACACTGTATTCAACAAGGCGATGATCATGGAAAGCAACAGTAGAACAGTTCCCAGTGAGAAACCAACAATTAGACAATAATACATATTAGTTACATGTAAATTACACACAATAAAATACAAACCCAGCAGTGTGCATAACAGAAGCCCTGGTTTGACTTTGACCAATACTTATGGTGATAGAACCATGTACACATTTTCACTGCTGGTATCAGTTGTACTCACCTTGACACTGCACAACTTTTTTGCATTTTCATAACTTGGGACTTGGTAACAAGTGGGACAATGGGGGACTGTGTTTGTCCCGTACTTTGTTGTAATTCCAATTACATATGTATATGTCTTGTCATATTGTGTCACACATCTTTGGGATGTGCTGGAGAGGGCTTTGTGCAGTGGTCAGACTCCACCATCATCACTGCGAGATCTTAGCGAAAAATTAATGCAACACTGGACGGAAATAAATCTTGTGACGTTGCAGAAGCTTATTGAAACAATTCCACAGCGAATGCGTGCTGTAATCAAAGTTAAAGGTGGTCCAACATAATACTGTATTAGACTCTGTGACCTTTTTTTTTTGGTGGCGACTTTTTTTTTGGCCAGGGAGTGTATGCATTTATTGTGGTCAGTTTTGGCTCCGTGCTGAATTTTCATGAGCACAATGAAGAGTTTATACTTACTCATCATCTCCGGTACATGGTTCCTTGACATTGACTGTTGTGGTTTGCAGATGTGTGTATATATTTGTCTTTTCTGTTCCATTTGAGATGGAATAACATAAATGAACAATCAGATTAATGTTGTTGCACCTATACCATTATTATGGTTATGGAATTAGTACCAGCAGCACCAAGTCCAGCTGACACAAGTTGACCTTTTATTCACTGGATTATTTTCTACAACTCAGACTCCAACTCTGCTCGGACCAGAGTTTGACTATTGGGTCTCGACCAAGGCTCAACACCTATAGTTTTACTCTGGATCAGTCTGAAAAGTCTAGACTTAACAACTTCTTTATGAACGTAAACTGGATCATGCACTGTACAAAAGTATGGGTATTTCATTTGGAAATGTGCATTTTATGTTACTTTACATTGTACTTCACTATATTTCAGTTAAATATTGTTCTTGTTGCTTTACTTAATTTGTTTGAACGGACTTGACTGTTCAGCTGTGGCTACTTTAAAATGAACATTTTACATTTTTGTTTTAAATTTTGCATTATTAAAATAGAACCATTGTTAATAAATCAGTAATTGACAGCCTTTTTGATTTCTAACATCTCAAATTATTTCAGTGTTCCAGCTATGTTAATAATCTCACATGCACTACACAATAATCAGCAAAGTACCAAAACTTTAATTGAATGTTGCTCATTCTTTACCAGGTAGTTAATGCAGGGCTTTTACTCAGACATTGGACTATCTGTACTTTCACTTCAGTACTCGATCTGAATGCTTCCACTTCTGGCATTGCATTGTGTTATTAGTTGCTTCTATTTTTGTGTCCACATCCTTTGGTTGTATGCCTTTTAATAACTCCAACAAATGCCTTTCAGACAGTTGTAAACAGGCTCCACTGGAAGCCACCTTCTTTATACATAAGATCATCTGAACACAGCGTTGAATATTGGCTGAATCAATTAACAGTGGATTGTTCTTGCAAACAGACAAAAGGTTGCATTATTAAAAAAATCCCAACTCTAGAGGTCTGACATTAAGCATGTGTTTCTGTTGTTGTTATGTTTTCACCCACTAAGGGGGCAACAACTTCCCCAGTTTGCCCTGTTCTAACATGATGCAAATGCACAAAAGCTCTCAACACCAAGATACAGTTGATATACTGTATGTGTGTGTGTTTGTGTGTCTGCGTGCGTGCGTGCGTGCATTAAGTGTGCGTCTGTCTGTCTACAATTTGGGCTCACACGTCGTCCTGTCAGGGGTCTGTGCAGCTAATCTTTATGCACTCTGTGACCTCCTCACAGCAAACCCTGCTAAATATATTATTCCCCTGGGCCTTTCATTGCTGCTTGGTGTCAGAAATCAATATGTATGAGGCGCGTAGATGGGAATTTCTAATAGATCTCTGCGGCCCTGCGCTGCTCTTCAATATCTGCCTTGGACTATTAGTGCCGGCTCAGTGGCGGTGAAATAACCGAGATAATCTTTTAAGGTACCTTCCTTAAGGTGGAACGGCAACTCCCGCTCTGCATCCTCCTCCATGCACCTAAACACTAAAAATGGATTTCTCTTAAGAAATGTTCGTCGATAACAATATGCAAGCTTTTGCGGTGTGCAATGCCCCTTATGCTGGATGTGATTATTTTATTGAGCATGCTGAGCTAAATATCAATGAAAACTTAAATTTCATTTTGTGTGAAATCAACAGATATGTGTAGAATAAAGATGTTTTTCACATGTCCAGGGTAATTGCCTGTTCACACATGTGTGTAACTAACTGCACGTGTGCGTGTGTCTGGAGGGATGTGCCACAGTGCTAATTGCCCATATTCCTAATGCAGGCATGATTTGCTGCAGCACTTAGCACCACAGCAGCAGCAACGGCGGCGGCAGCGGTAGCAGCACGGGAACCTGACTCCAGCTCCTGCCCCCCCGGCCCCTCCTCCCTCCCACCGACAGGCCCACCACACCTCCCTGCCTCTCGCCCCGCTATACTGAAGCGGAGAAGAAGAGACATCCGGCATCGGCAGGCAGTTAGGGGATTGGCGTGTGAGGTGGAGGGGAAGGGGGGGGAGTAGGTACAGGAGGAGGAGGCGATGTGTGGGTATCGGGTTGGAAGGGGGGGTGGTGGTGGTTGGCTCAGACAGCGTGAGGTCTCGAGGGAGAGAGGGAGGCTGAAATTATTCTATGGTCACAGGCTTTCTCCCCCTCTCCATCTCCCAGCAAGGACCTCGGTGTATAATCCTTGGCGCTCGCCTGGCTCGTATATCTGCCGTCCCTGAGACAAAGGTTATATCTCTCTCCTTCATGACCGCTGGCTGCTGACCACAGTCCACAAACCTGGTTTATTATCACCACATCATCAGCACCTGTAGTCAACAATTAATCACAATGACCTGATTTAAAAAAAAAAGAACACAAACTGAAGAAAAATGACAATGGAGGGAGCGAAGTCCACCTTATTCATGCTGTTTCTCAGGTACTGTTTCTTATTTTCACTTTCACGGCCTGAAAATGCAAATAAATCCACTCATTCACAAATGGTTCTCATTTCCCTCCCCACTTCCTTATGAAGCATCACAAACCCACTGCCCTGACTATGAGCACCCATAAGATGAGAGTAATTACTAGTCTCTTATTCCCTCTCTGCCACTAGAGTCTCTTCTTGGCTGTACTATTACCTCATATTGGCAAAGGCACTTGATACCAATGGCAAGGAAGAGATTATTAAGATATTTAGATGTAATGCTACTCAGACTGTCACCTGTTTTTATGTGGAGGCGAGTCATTAAGCTGGGTCGGTTCGCAGGAGTTAAAACACAGCGTATGCATGTGAAAAAAATGACCCCACTGCACATTTCCACAAACATGTAATCTCAGCATCCATTTTTTGCCTTTTCTCAATGGGTGAGGGAAGCTGGGCAGATTTTTAAAACCCAGGACTTTGACACCAGGTAGTTAAATGTTAATCCTATGTTTTCAAAGGTTAGGTTTCAAGCTAGTATACACAGAATGATTTTGGCCTGTTCCAGTCTGAAAATAACAAAATGTTTATCTTTGGCCATATCTGAAAAACTGTGGTACCGTATTGCAAATAGGATGCAGGACTGGGACAAAATACTGACCTAATTAACAACAAATAGGGAAAAATAATCCCCTTCCAGCTTTTAGCATAAACTTATATGTTGTTTGTTTGTGATCTCAAGCTTTCTTTGCCTGCGTTGGACACATTTCCCAAAGGTATAACTGTGGCCACATCCCCTCACACACAAATTTCTATTGACGAGCATCATGATCATTAGTTGGCTTTTTTGTGTACAACTATTAGGATGGATAAACAACATGTGTTGATGCTGTTTAAAGCTGAATTCAAGGGGCAAAAAAGACAGGATTTTAAAATACAGACCTGCCCTTTTGCAATTTTCTCCATGCGGCACATAATGGTGGACATAATGTAAATATAGATAAACCTGATGCTGTTTATTGTTGTTACAGAAAAATGTATCAATTTTTCCTAAGTTTTTGCCTTGAGCCCCTAAATAGAACTAAACAGAGAAATCTAAACCCCTCAATCATGGCTGAGGACACACTCACAATGCCCACTGATGTCATAACCATCCGTGCTTTTGTTGTGAAGCAACAAAAGCACGGATGGTTATGACATCTCATGATGGTTTATGATGGTTTGAGCATGTCAGTGCCATCTAGCTATGCTGAAGTATGGCACACTTCCCTGGCCTTGGCGAAGTTGGAAGAGGTGGGCAACGGCACGGCGTGTGGATACGAGCGCACAGACATGACGTATATCTGACATATTAAACCTCATCTCCTGCTGCCTCTGCATGTGGCTAATGTAACTGAGCTGAAAATGGGTGCTTTACATAATGGAGAAATCCAGTAGAAGTGTGTATATGACCAAAAACAATTCAAACATAAGCTGCAAAGTCAATAAAGTAGTACATATGGTGTTGTGAAGTGATCTCCTTTGTAAATACATTTTCCTCAGTGTGTATGGGGCTGGGCCAGTGTGAGTACGGACCAACACTAGAGTGGTGAGATGCTTTGTCATGGCTTGGGCCAAATGTTTCTAGGCTGAGTATGCACTGAATTATGCCACCATTTACGCATATGTTTGTCAGTTTAAAGGATAACTTCAAAAATCAGTAGGGTAGCATTTTGCAGTAAAAGTGAGAATATAAACAGGCTGTTGCCTGTAGTATGTGTTGTCATTGTAATTTTGTCTCTCCACAATGTGTGCAGAACTGTGTAAATGACGGCAAAAATTAAATGGAATAAAAGTAATTACATGACTTGTTTCATGGATTGTAATGCATTTTCTTCTGAGGTAAGGTCCCATCACCTGGAAGAGCTACATGCAAAAACTTGTTCAAGATTGCTGAAACCTCACAGTGTGTGGGAGTGTTTGACTCAGATATTACTACCGTAAAGTTTGGGGTATTAGCCGATACTTTCTTCCTGTGGTTTGAACCCCACAGCTTAAAAGCTGCTGCGGCCAATCTATGACTTTTTCCTGGATAAGGAGCTTCAAGCTGCAAATACAGACCAATGAAATTAGTGGTCATAGGTCACAGTGGACCAATGGAACTGCTCAAATTATGGTGACTCAAATGCATGCGCACTGAGTTCTTCAGATCATTCATTTTGCGCTTCATGCACATGCCCTCATCATGGAAAACACATGAAGAAATGCATATAATGCAGCTTTCAAGTTAAAACCAATCGACCTGACTGTCGACAAAGGAAATGGAGCTGCAGCACGTAAGCTTGGCATTAATGAATCCATGGTGAGACGTTGGAGACGGCAGCATGAAAAACTGACTCAGTGCAAAAAGACGACAAAATCTTTCAGAGGTATGAAAGCAGATGGCCCGAACTTGAAAACGTTCTTGAAGACTGAGTGAACACACAGAGTGCAAATGACCAAGGTGTTTCCACTGTGCAGACCCGACTGAAAGTTAAAACAATCACCACCGAAAAGAATATAAAGGACTTTAGAGGTGGACCATCTGTGTCTAAGATTTATGAGACGAAAACGCCTGGACGACTCTGTGTCAGCAAGTCCCTCCTGACTGCGAGGAAAAAGTTACAAACTTCGGCAAATTCACTCATGGGACCAGATGACATCATAAATATGGATGAAGTACATTTGACGTTTGACCTGCCTCTCACTAGGACTGTTAACAAGAAAGGTGAATTGCCCGTCGGGCATTTCACTTGTGTTTTGAGCTGCACAGAGACGCCCCAACCAGCCATGCCACAGGTACTGTTCGGAAAAATAACTTTTATTTAAGTAAAAGTTGAAAAAAATTGTTCGGTGTAACATTTTTCTGTGTGAATATCCCATGTTCCAACATGAAAAATAGCAGCTTAGAGTCACACATGGCTTATAAATGGACAAAGTAATTTTTTTCCTTAAATTTAGGTGCATTTTATAGCCCGGATTTTACGGTAAATATATTTGAGTCACTCTTCCTGTATTAAACAAAAAAGTATCTTGATTTTGGCAATAAAAGTGGTTTGTTAGGGGTAGGTTTAGATTCTAATTTGGATTAATCATTACTGATTTCTTCGTGACCACTTTTTTTCTCAGTTTTTCCTCATTACCTCAAACCCTAGTATCTTCTAAGCAGTTGGTTGAAAAGTGCCATGATGAGTTAAAACACTGAAACCTTACAACACCCGGACATATTGCTCTGAAACATATTTTAGTTTCAAAAATGACAAAATGATCATGTACGCAGTTTGCAGAAATGTACAATGGCAACATTTTATTCTGGCTAATAGGTTGTAAGACCTTAATTCCCTGTGGGTGGAAATGTGAACCCACAGCTTAGTTAAAGCACTGAAGCAGAACAGGAATCAGATAAAGGAATAAGAGACAAAACAGATGGAGGGAAGGGTGAAAGCAGATTGAAACGTAAATAGCAGAAATGAAGGGAAAGGAACAAGATTGGTGATACTGAGGAGATAGATGGAGCAAGGAAAAAGTTAGGAACAAAGGGAAAATAAACATAAATCCCCTCCTGCTTAGTGCCGGGAGCCCCTGATGGGCTGTGTCTGGGCTTGTGGATTGAGATACACTACATAGCCATGATGCCTGCCTTCTACATACACACTAAGCCTCCTCCCTCATGCTGCTCATCTCGATAATTACCTCCCCCAGGTATCGGTACACAGGGATACACCACAAACGTGCTGCCACCGGGGGCACTGCGCCAGGGAGAGCAGACGGCAGCCATTCAGGGGGCAGCAAGGAGAAAATGAGGTGGAGGAGTGATGATACGTGTGCGTGGGCAGGGGGGTATGTGGGTTTGTGGTGTAGGAAAACATCAGGGGGAAGTGACTTCTGAAAGACAGACGTCATGGCAGGCGTACGGTCGCCTAATTACGCAAGGTCTCCCACTGCCATTAGGAGCTGTCAGTAACATGAGGGGACGCAACCAGCCGCTACAGAACAGGAGTCCGCCACAATCCATCACAAACTGTGTGTGTGTGTGTGTGTGTGTGTGTGTGTGCTGTGAGCTACTGTGAAAACCTTTGCATGTGGCTTTTGCTTTGACCTAAAGCAACCTTTATAGAAATACAGACAAATTACTGCAAGTAAAAACATTTGTGCCGATCATCTTTCATGAATGTGTGGAAGGGTCATAGCTTCTTGGAACCTAGATTAATTAATATTAATGGCAATAGTAATGCTGACAACAACAACAACAATGGATTGAGTTATAGTTATGACAAAAGACAAAAAGATTCGTAACCTTATTCATGATTTTTTTTGAACGATTTTCTTTTTTCAACCTGAACAAAAATCTTTTTCGTTTTATGAAACATCCCCAGTCACCAGCTGAAAGTATTTAGTTTAGTGCTAAAACAGTTAATCAAAGATGCGTTCTGACATTGTGCTATCTCTCTTCAAAGATGACTCTATCAAGTCATAACCTGTCTTTGAGAACACGAGTTGCTGTCCAGGAATGTCTAAATGACGCTGGAAGTTACATTTATAAATCTGCATATTTATTTCTTGCATGAATCTCAGTATATTATGTGCTCTAAACTGTAATAAACAAGAAGCCATGAAACAACAAATCCCCTGCCCTGTTTTGAAATTGATCATGACCTTTACCTTTAAGGTCATAGTATATTTGGAAACAGCAAAATCAAAAATCAAAGGGTATAACACCTTTTCCACCTACAGTACATAACTAGATATGTATGTAGGTCAAAGTGCAATAATTTCAAGCCCTACCAATCTTAAAGGTCAAAGTCAAGGTCATCGTTAGGAGTGAGAGTCTAATCTGTCACATTAAAATTTGGTGCCTTTACAGCAGCTGTAGTAGTATTTTTACTACATTTATTAATGTTGTGACTTAATTAATGAGCAAATTAAGTGGTTGTTGCCACAGTAATCCTCCCCTCATCCTGACTACCCGTGTGCCAAGTTTGGCTTTTGTAGGTCCAGAACCTTCGGACTTTAATCTCATCTGATGAGTCTCGGGTTGAGTAAAAATCCTTTCACTGTTGCCAACTTAGCAACTTTGTTGCTATATTTCGCGGGTTTTCATATTTTTCCTGGTGTCAGTCTTACTGTTCTCAACAAGCAGCAGGTGCTGCAGTCATAGCAGGCAACGATCACCCCTCCACGTCCAGACGGCAAATCAATCGTGCATGTGCAAAGCCACCACTGTTGTCAAATACTGCATTTTGCAGACCATCAGGCGCACTTAAAATCCTTTAATTTTCTCAAAAATCGACAGTGCGCCTTATAATCCGGTGCCTTATGTATGGATTAATTCTCCTCACCGACCTCGAACCAAGCTGCACTGCTTGATGGATTGAGCATTACGGCCACCGTAGTCAGGAGCCTCGCGGAGTAACACCGGTACAGCAAAAATGGCTCCTGTTAAGAGACATGCTTACGAAGCGGCTTTCAAACTCAACGTTATCAGTCAGGCAGTACAAATCGGAAATAGAGCAGCTGCGAGAAAATTCAACATTAATGAATCAATGGTACGGAAGTGGAGGAAGCAAGAAGACGCCCTGCGCCAGGTGAAGACGACCAAACTGAGTTTCCGAGGGAACAAAGCGAGATGGACACAGTTGGACAAAATTGAACAGTGGGTTATTGAACAGAGAAAAAGCAGGTAGAAGCATCTCTACTGTCTCTGTTTGACTGAAAGCAACAGCGGTAGCATGCGACATGCAGGTCCTTCTTGGTGCTTCCGTTTTGTTTCATTTAATGCGCCTTACAATCCGGTGTGCCTTATGTATGGAAAAAAAACATAAATAGATCGTTTATTGATGGTGCGCCTTATAATCCAGTGTGCCTTATGGTCCGAAAAATATGGTACATATCTTTGTTATGGTAAAAATCACTGCGTTTAACCTATAAAGCCTCAGTCACTTCCTCACCTCATCCACAGTGTGTGTGCGCCTCTCTATGACATAAGCTAAACATGTAGCTGGTCATTGTGTCCAAACTGTACACTGAAAAATGCAGAGGAGTGGGAATCAAACCATGATTTCAAAGGCTGGTGGCCAATCTGGTCAGTGTTTGTGAAATATCCAGTTTAGTTTTGCTTCCTTCTTCTCCAGCATGTGTTTCTTGTCTTTTCTTAACACCACTTTCATTATGTAAAAAGTTTGCAGGGCGCACTTGTTTGCTCAGTAGCCGGTTTCTGTCAGATTTACCACTTAACAGAGCATCATCTGGTCACATGACCACATAGAATCTTGACATTGGACACATAAATACATATTACCCAGAATTCATCACTGCTTACTGTATCTGTGTATCACAGCAACATTAAGGAAAAATGATCATTTTTTTTCATTTGCATATAGTTTATTTACATTTTTGTGGTTTGTGTAATGATGTTTGTGTGATTCATCCAAAAAAAAAGGATATAATAAGCAGGGGTGGGAATTGAGAACCAGTTCTTGTTGAGAGCTGGCTCCCTGTGTCTCAATTCCTTGGGATCGTTGCAATACTTGCCTTAATAATTCCACTATCACACGCATGCTGCGCTGGTTTAGTAGGTGTCCATCATGTCGACCAGGCAGAAGCGTTCTAAAGTGTGGTTATATTTTACACGTAAAGACAATAGCAGGGCCTCTTGCAATACTTGCAAAGCTGTCATTTCATGTACTGTAAGGGAGAAAATACCTCAAACACTGAGAAACATGTATACACCCAGCATGCAATTTCATACAGCATGCAATGCCACGTATTTGGCAGCATGGCTAATGTTACCACAACATCTGTTGCAAAAAGGTAACAGTCCTCCAGATTTGTTACTTAGTGCTGTTTGATTGGTAGTGTGAACTTGCTTTCATTTCCATTCATTCAGTGGCCAGTTGTCACACTGGCTCAGAGGCTGCAGCGGATAACGCTGGTGCACTTGTTACTACTCCTTTAAGTGAGGCAGGGAAGAATAAACTGACTGAGGAGAGAATAAAGAAATGTCAGCAATCAGTGACTGTGTTTGTGATAAAAGGTTTGCAAACAATGTTAGATCAGAATATTTGGTATGTACTGTTTGAGAGATGAAAATATAAACAAAATATAATAGTAATCCACCTCTGTACTCTTTAGCCAATCATGAGAATTGATGAGTGAATTGTTAAGAACTTGAATCAATAAGCAGTAACCATAATGGAATTGGAATCACTAAATTCTTATCAATTCCCATTGTTAAAAGTAAGGGACACCATGACAGATAGGAGTTGTAATAGTTAAAGGTATATATAATGACAGATGCCATAGGGATTGTGTAGATGTTGTCGGGGACTATTGAGGCCTTTTATTGCTAAATTATCTCAAGTTTTATACTGTATGTTCACAATAAATGAAGAAATTTACTCAAACTAAAATTAAATTAAGAAAATAAGATTCAACTCTATATTAACCTGCAAAAGGGCAGGTGCTTGAGCACCCCTAGCACCCCCTGTCTCCCCTTGCCTGCCAGACACTGCTACCGTCTTAAAATTGCAGTTACTTACTATCTGCAGATGTGAAGCTCCCAACACGACACAGACTCCTATAAATAGCGACATGAAAAACATGGCGCCCTATCTTCAGCAAAAATGTTTGCTTTATGTTGCTGAGATTGAAATGCGCTTAATGCTCCTGAGGGCGCTTTGGTATTAAAATTAGACATGCAGCTGGCACATTGCTATCTTCTACACAAAAACACATCAGCAACAGTGACTGACAAAAATTTGGTCTTTAGTGCAAAATCAGACCAATGACTGATATTTCAGAGGCATAGAGCATTTTGAAGACATATAGAAGTGTACATACTGAAAATATATATATATTTATATAATACAACATGCATTAGGCCTGAAAAAATTTCGAGTAATACACACAAACCGTGTGGTTTGTGTGTATTACTCTAAATTTAAAAATAAATCTGTTTGTGTATATTACTCTATATTTAAAAATAAATCTGAAATTCCTCTTCATCTTCAGCTTTCTAAAAGAAGCCCGAAGGTTTTGTGCCAACACTGACTGGTATTTGGAACTGTTCATTATTCCCTCCACCCTGACTAAGGCCCCAGTTCCAG
>JAQQAE010008005.1:0-15482 GCA_029823295.1 Pseudamia nigra | reverse complement strand
GCGGGGTTGGAGCCCTCCTTTATGTGGCTGTCTGGGAAGTGAGAGGAATAATAAACTGCTGTAATTAGTGCCCCTTGATTTCCTGGCAGCAGAGTGGGCACCCAAGAGTGTCCGAACTTGTGTATGCATGTGATATACATATATATCCGTGCGTGTGTGTGCTGGCTGACACAGATGGCGGTAGAGCAAGGATGTGATAAACACCCGGGGCAGGGGGATCTCCGTCCAGGAGTGGGCTCCATGCTTTAGTGGTGAAGTCATTGGGAAAAAGCCCAGTTGAAGTGGAGGAGGAACAGACACACACACACACATACACACACAGATATTACCTTACAACATTCGCACGTGAATCAAAATTTTCCTTACAATAAAGTGAAAAACAGTCTCTCATCCCATTATTCCATTAATTCATTATTCCAACACCGAACCAAGTGAAATTAGCAGCATTTCTCTTCTTTATTGAGCAGCATGTTGGTGAAAGATGAGTGTTTTGCAGAAGGACGGTGCAGAGGTCAGAGTGTGAGTCCCTCAGGTCAGCAGTGTGTGTGTGTGTGTGTGTGTGTGTGTGTGTCAGGACTGTTGTGTTAGGTGTGAAATGTGGCCTGTGGAGCGTTGGGTAACTCCAGCGATTGCCCAAGCCAGTTGTTGTGAAGATGTCGTAACCAGTTGGACCTGGACAGGGTTTGGCTGTCATGTGAGCCTTGTTCTCTAACATCCCCCGCCTGAGACAGCAGGGCACGAGTGTGTGTGATCTCTGTGTGTGGCTGTGTGTGTCTGATCTGTGTGAGCTTTTTGGATTGAATCAGCATAGATAACAGGAAAATAGAGCCGGGTGTTGAGGCCAAAAATGTTCTTGCAATAAAGCTGTCCATATCAGTATCAATAATTATCACAATAAATGTTGAATTATCTCTTTCCTTTCATTCTTTGTATTGAATGTTTCAATTTTCAGGAAACAAAAACAAGCAATAATGTCTGTTGTTTATATTAATAGTGTTCTGTATGATGTATGGAGGAGGAGCAGTGGGTAGTACTCAAGTATATTTACTCTACAAATCAGATGATTATTTGTGGTTTTAAATAATTAGTGAAAAAGTGAAAGCAACAAGACAGAAATCACACAAAAGATACGGAGAAAAAATTATGTGAAACATGAAAAAGACAGCAATGATGTAAAAGACAAAAACAGATGAAAAAGATACAAAAGAAAGATGATAGATGAAGACAAATAATAATACACTTTATTTCAGACTTGTAGGTCCATATCAGTACATTAAGAAATAAAATAGGATAAAATATATACAACCACGGATATAAACATAGTGCAGTAAAAATAAATCACTGAAGGTCACAACATCAGAGACACAAAATTTACATTTATACATATAATTTGTGAGAATTGCCTTCAACATAGGTACATTATTAGAAACAAGCAAATCACCTGCCCCCGTTCATCTTGGTAATTTAAGGAGGATTCTGTATACATCATTATACGCCACCTGCAGCGTTTTCATTTCAGATTTACTGTATCTGCGCCATAAGTGACCAGTGTAAAGTGGAGCACAGTGGACTCTACATAGCTCTGTTTTAATCTGATTTGTACACAGCCAGAATTTGCATATCAACAAAATATACACAAGATGAAATAAATACAATGCAACTCTAACATCCACACTGCCAGCCTACATGCCCGATTTGGATTTATTGCGCAGATCTGATTTTTTTTTTTTTTTTTTTTTTGCTTGACAGTCCACATTACTCTTTAAAATATGGCATACATCATATTCTACTATGAACTGCTGATGTACCCACATGGCAAAAGAACAATAATGAACACATCATGCACGTTATGCAGAATACTTTCTTTGCACTTTGTAGACGGTACCTATACACTTCCTTCTGTCAGTCTCACATACAGATCAATATAATTCATATCACCTATCTAATTATCTCTTAATAACTTGCCTTTTAAAAGCTATTGACTACTTATGAGATCTGACCTTGCAGTCCCTCCCTTGATTACATCCGTAAAACTGTTTTGAATGTTTGTTTACATGAATGATCTTTGTCAGCACTAAATCATGATGTTATGATGATGATGTGAAAGTCGCATTGGTTCCAATAAACTCTGCTCACATTGCAAAACTCCGCACCTGTGTCTGATTTGAGATCACATATGGAAGTGGACCAAATCCGATTTGTGTCATTCACATTGCCAAGAGAAAGACATAGCTGAGCCACATACCGGGAAAAAAATCAGATTTGAGTTGCTTAGTCTTAGTCATACCTGTTACATTAATAATGTGACGCTTATTAATCCAGTCGTGTTAATAAAGGCTCAGTATACCACAAATACATGTGCTAATATGCAACTAATTAATGGCTAATAATATGTTCCTTAATCTAATGTGTAACCCATCATTTAATATCAATAAAATATAAACTATACACCCCCAGTCAAAACTTTGGACACACCTTCTTCTGTGATCCAAACAGTGAAAGAACACCTATGGATGGAATTATGAAGGAAACAGAGAAGTGTTAAACAACCCAGAGCATGTTTTATATTTTATATTTTCCAAGGTAGACACATTTAGCTTTGGTGACAGATTTACACACTCATGGTATTCTTTCATTAGATCCACACGATAGTGGGGATTTTTCTGCAAGTGTGATTGCTTTAAGGTCACTGTTACAGAGGATAATCGATATTTTATTTAATGTGATTCTTCTTTAGTGTAAATGAGGAAATCAGTGCATTTACAGGTCCCTAAATATCCTTTCATTGTCTTCAGTGTACACATAATGGGAAAGTGTTAAATTGTTCATTTTTTGTGATATTGTCACGTATATTTGAAATTTTATTTGTTTTGCGCAATGGGTTTTTTTTTTCATTTTTGGTCAATTTATTGCTTATTTTGGACACTTTGGTTTAGTTTTTTGATTGTTTTCTTCATTTTCTTCATTTTGTTTATTATTTTCATCAGTTTTGTTCCATTTCTAAATTATTTTACAAACACGGGATATAGATGCACAGAATATGGATGGATTAGTTTAGTAATTATTGTTCATTTTCCTGATTATTTTCTTCGTTTCTGTTCATTTTTTTATTATTTACCTCAGTTTGTGGGGCATTTTCTTCATTTGTCAGCACTTTGTGGATTATTTCCTTCATTTTTGTTCATTTTCTAAATAATTTCTTTCAGTTTTGTGGGATGTTTTGTTCATTTTTGGTCAATTTTTGATTTATTGTGGTCACTTTTATTTAGTTTTGTTTATTGTTTTCTTCATTTTTGTTCATTTTCTTCATTTGCTTATTCTGTCTTGTTCATTTTGTGGCCTTGGAGTTCATTAAAACGTCTTAAATTTAAATGTTTTGGGTTTTAATCACCACAGACATTTCTAATTTCATTTTCCATGTTTTGTCATCCACATTTCTGACAATTTAAAGCTACAACTGCACCAAGTGTTAGTCTAGTGTAGAATAGAATAGAATAGAATAGAATAGAATAGAATAGCATAAACTTTATTCATCCCTTTATGGGAAACACATGTACTTATCTGTTGGGAAAATGTTGAATTGTTCATTTTTTTGTGGTATATTTTGTACATTTTTAAGTTTATTGTGAAGTTTAATTTGTTTTGTGAGATATTTTGTCTATTTTTGTTCATTTGTTCAAGATATTATTTCATTTAATTTACTTGTTTATTCCCTTAACCTATATATTGCTTGATTTTCTAGTCCTTCTCTGTTAAATATTCAGTTTACTTGTACTCACTGTACATTGTACTTATTTTTTATATTTGTCTTCTTCTTTATTCGCATTATGACCCTTGCAAGGATTAATGGGTAGAAGACGAATGAATGAATGACTGAATGAATGAATGAATGAATGAATGTTGTAACATTGTTAATGATGATGATTTTTATTACTACTGTCAGTAGAAACACTGAGAGTATTACTGCAATATTACAATATTACAGAATTAGTACTGTCAGTACTAATATTGTAATATTGTAGTTATTGTGGTTGTTTTTCTTAATGCTTTTTTCCCTTATCAACCCTAACGCATTTTTATTTTTTTCCCTCTTTTTTCTGTCCTTTTTCCTTTTCTGTTCCTTCTCACCTGCTCCTTTTTATTACAGTATATCACAAGGTATGGACTTATAGTTGTTTCTGCTCTATAAATATGTAAATATTTGTCTATTTTTGTTCATTTGTTCAAGATTCAGAGTCAGTGACCCCATTAGTCACTAGAGCTGCAGTACAAATCCATATTATGGCAAAAAAACAGTCAGTTAAGTAAAGAGAACAGACAGTCCGTCATTACTTTAATAAATGAAGGTCAGTCAATCTGAAAAATGTCAACTTTGAATGTGTCCCCAAGTGCAGTTGCCAAAATCATCAAACATTATGTGAGATGCTGTAAATGGTTGGTTTCTGAGGCTGATAATTCTAACACGTCCGATCACCTGGAATGACTCACAATCTGAGCTGAATCTCAAAGACTGGTCTCTGAATCATTTTCATGGCAGTGGTCAACAACATAGTTATGAATGTTTGTGTTTATATCTTCATTTGTGGTACATATGCTCATGTGGATTATTTTTACTTTTTGTTTTTTAACATTTACACCAGGCAGGCAGCTACAATCATCAGTGTCAGGATTTTTTCTTACTATCTGTACTAAAGATCATTCATACTGAAGTGGGAAAGGTAACATTCAGATATGCTGTACTTGGAATGACTCACAAAAACAAGTGAGCTGCTCACATTAGGCACTTTCAAAAGGATGTTAAATGATCTGGAAGCAGATTCATCATTTCATGTGACTCCTTTAAATCTTAGTATTTATTGTTTTTATAATCTGTTAATCTGTTACTGCTGCTGTCTTGGCCAGGACACTCTTGTAAACTGTATAAAAGTGAAATTTTTAAACTCACTGAGTCCTTAACTGAATAAATTTGTAAAAAAAAAAAAAAAAAAAAAAAAGTTAGCCCTTAAAGCCTAGTGAATCATATTTGATACATACATTTTCTAGAACCTTAATTGAGCAGTGGATTTATTTTCCCCTAAAAAAATCAGTTGTATACAATAAAATAAATGCAGTGTTGACAGTTCAGTAGGAGGCAGGAGTCAAGCATCCTCCAAAGCCGAACCTAACCCTAGCTCAGTTTTTTCTTGTTTTGTAAAAGGACTTTTTAACACTTCTGGAGCTCAGGAGTGATACACAAGATCTGTTACAAGTGTCAATAACTGTTATGTTCTGTATATTATTGTTTATTAAAAAACGTAAATAGCAAGTTGCAACAGATACTTGATGGATCAAATATGACACAAAACTAAACCCAGTAATACAAAGTGTTTTTGCATATATTTATTTTCTTTCTAATGAACACTCCAGTTTCAAATAATTTGAATTTCCCAGCAATTTTCGATATTTTAGGCATTAAATCTGCGATGCTGTCTTGGCCAGCACACTCTTGCAAGAAATTATTAATCTCACAGAGTTCTCTTTTTGGTTAAATTAAGGAAGAAAAAATAAAACAAAAATATTAAACTTCTCTGCAGCAGAGGTAGCTCTTGGTCTTCATTTCCTGGGATGGTGCTCAGTCGACTGCACTTGGAGACACATTCAGAACTCTTGAGATTTTTCAGGTTGACTGACCTTCATTTCTTTAATTCATGATGGACTGTCTTTTCTCTTCTTAACTCAGCCTTTCTGGCTATAATATGGATTTGTCCAGCAGTTGTAGTAGCACTAATAGGTCTTTTGGTTCTGTATCCACCCTTCATCTGACAAGACAACTGGCGGTTTAAAGCACATTAAGAAGACAAGGAGCAGCACAAATTAAGTCATCTGCAAATTAAAAATTGATGTACAGTACCAGGTGAATCTGAGGAGAGAATGTCATGAGTGTACAAAGCTCTGGACACTCATTACTGTGGATAATATGAAATATAAAACATGTTCTGGGCTTTTTAAACCTCTTAAAACATAAAAGACCCAAAATTGAGGGGATTCTGGGGGATGCAAAAAAAGTATAAAACACTGAAATAATCATGTAAAAATAGTCATATTGAACATCAACATAAACAGGAGAAACTACGCTACAAGAAATACTTCTTTTTTTTCTGAGACAACTTTTTATTTCATGTCAACAAAATGTGGTATTTACATATTTACAGATCAGAAACAGCCATCAGTCCATACATTGTGATATTCTGTAATAAAAAGGAGCGGGTGAAAAGGAACAGAAAAGGAAAAAGAAGGACAGAAAAAAAGAGGGGAAAAAATAAAAATAGAGGCCTCTGGGTTGAAAAGGATAAAAAAAAATAAGCATTTAGAAAATCAACCACAATAACAACAATATTTCAGTATCAATACTGATTGTACTAATATTGTAATACTGTATTATTGTAGTAATACTGTCAGTATTTCTACTGGCAGTAGAAATAAAAATAATCATCATTAGCGATGTTATAACATTCATTCATTCATCTTCTACCAATTATTCCTTACAAGGGTCATAATACAGTATAAACAATGTTAATATTGATCATAAAAATAAGCAAGAAGACAAATATAAAAAATAATAAGTACAAAGTAAAAGTCAACTGAGGGCTTAACATATATATATATATATATAAGATTATGAAAGGTCAATTTCTTTTTCAAATTTTTTCATGAATGAGATTTTGTTTAATTTATATCATGACTTAATTAATCACAATTTAAAATTAACCCATCAGATGTCAGTTTTGATCATATACCACTAACCGCTTTGTTGGAAAATACACTAGACCTCAATATTCTAAAAAAACAATTTTGACTTTGATTATTATGAGTATCACCGGCTGACCAATCTGAATAATAAGCGAGAAGATTGATTTTGGTACGTTACGACTTTTTGTGTAATGCCACGTTGAACAAAAAAGTTACATCAGAACATATTATAGTCAACAGACCCAGCATAACAAAAACACCTCACTTATAGTCAAAATGCATGAAACTCAAAAATTCACTGGAAAATACACTTTTGTACCAAAAGGCTAAGGAACAGGCAAAGCCATAATTAGTTCAATAAATCCTCCTTCAACTACACAAATTTCCACCAACGGGGCATAAAGGTTAAAAAGTTAGCACTTTTGTTCACATGTTCTTGTACAGTTTGGATGTCCTCATTATTAACCTTTTCATGCATGAATTTTTTTTTTTAAAAAAGGTTGTGACATTTTCAGCCTTGTGGTACAGTACGTTCCAAGGAATCTGTAAAATAATGTCACTTATCTAGAGTCAGCTTAGTGAAATACAATCATGATTATTCTTCTGTTTCTAGTTGATAAGGTGTAAGAAAAGTTATGACTCAACCACACAATTTGAAACTTTGGGGGTTTATTTTTCTTCATTTTTCTTCCTTCTGCCTCTAATTTGGTTCATTTTCTGGATTGTTTGTTCATGTCCCTTCTGATTTTGTTCACTTTTTCCTCATTTTTTGATTGTTTTGTTAATTTTATTTTAAGCATTTTCTTGACTATTTGGCTTTTTTTCTCCTTCTTTTTGCACCTAATTTGGTTGATTTACTTGATCGTTTTGTTCATTTTTCTTCTTTTTGCCTTCAATTTTGTTCATTTTTTGATTGTTTTGTTTGTTTCTCTTCAGATTTTGCCCTGTTTTTCTCATTTTGCTTGTTATATTATTAATTTTTCTTCTGATTTTGTTCTTTTTTTGTTATTTTTGCCCTGTTTTGTTCATTCTGCTTCTCACTTTATTCATATTTCTTCAGATTTTTTTTTCATTTTTGCCCCATTTTGTTCATTTTACTTGTTTTTTTGTTCATTTTTCCTCTGATTTTGTCCACTTTTTTATCCTCTACTTATTATGTTGCTCCTCTTTCCTGATTATTTTGTTCATTTTAAGTAAAAATACTCACTGTCTTATTGCATTTTCCTTTGCTTTTTGTCTTCATTTTTAATTACTACAAATACTCTCACGGTCCTGTCCAGTGTAGTGGACAATGTTGAAACTAGTAAAATGAATAAAAACACAATGAAGGAGAAGATGTGTCCAGACTTTTGACAGCTGGTGTAGTGCCATAATAATTATCGTTTTCTGTCCCAGCTCTGTTTAGCCCATGTTGAGTGCCTGTGTCGCTGCGTCCTCAGTGGTGGTCTCCCGAAGGGCAGATGGGTCAGAGGTCATGTGTGACTCATGGCTTCTGGAATTCAGTTTTCACCAAACCGACACAGGATGCCTAAACACGCTCCACAGGAAATGATAGCTCATTAAAAAATGAGAAGATTAGATGCCGCTCACAAATTAACCCTTACCGTTTCTGTCAGTGATATGCAGATTCCAGGAAGCAGATACGTGTGGGGGTTCCCCCCACCCCCGACGCTTCTCCTCATTTTACCTGAACTCAGGACGAGAAGAGCTCTGTGTTGTTTTCTAAACGCTATCAGCTCCAGACTTATCATCACTAATATATCCCCATCTATCATGAGAGCAGATCGGTATGATTTTGGCTCTTATGTCTGAGTTTTACCTGAAACCAGTCACTCAACATCACCAAGAAGCACATTCCAAAAGATACAACCCTGTACCTGTTGTATTAGAAACTGAACATTCAACAACAGTAGGTGTCTGGGGATTTTTCTGCAGATGTGATCACTTTACATTCGCTGTTTCGGAGAGTTTTGGTATTTTCTGCATGTGATTCTTTAGGTTTTGTGTAAATGAGGAAATCAGTGCATCTGCAGGTCCTGAAAAAGCCTCAACGTGTGTTCAGTGTTACATGTATAAGGCCTTGGACCTCATTCAGAAGTCTTAAATTCAAGTGTTCCAGGTTTGAATCACCATACACATTCCATCTAATATAATTTTTAATGTTTTTGTCATCCACATTTATGACACTTTAAGGCTACAACAGCACTGATTTGCCTTTGTACTTATCTATGGGCAAAATGTTTAAATTTATGGGATATTGTTACTTTTTTGCTCAACTTGTGGATTGTTTTGGTCATTTTTGTGTTTATTTTGTTATGCTTTATTTGTGTAATGGGATTTTTTGTTCAGTTTTGGTCAGTTTGTGGATTACTTTGGTCATGTTAGTGCATTTTCTCAATTGTTTTCAGATTTGGTTTTTTTGTCAATTTGTGGGTCATTTTGGACATTTTT
This sequence comes from Pseudamia nigra, assembly GCA_029823295.1. Taxonomy (NCBI): domain Eukaryota; kingdom Metazoa; phylum Chordata; class Actinopteri; order Kurtiformes; family Apogonidae; genus Pseudamia; species Pseudamia nigra. Next base: position 6,302 of record JAQQAE010008005.1, on the reverse strand, counting down.
TTCATTTTCTTGATCTCTCCTTAGTTTTGTTCATGTTCTAAATCGTTTGTTCAGTTTTTTGGAATGTTTTGTAAATTTTTGGGGTTAATTTGTGGATTTTATAGTCATGTTTATTCATCCATCCATCCATTTTCTACCCCTTAATCCTCGTGAGGGTCGGGAGGGGTGCTGGAGCCTATCCCAGCTATTTTCTTAATTATTTTCTTTATTTTTGTTGATTTTCTTAATTATTGTGTTCTGTTTTGTTCATTTTGTTGAGTATTTTCTTCATTTTGGTCAACTTGTAGCTTGTTGTGGTCATGTTTGTTTATTTTCTTCATTATATTCTTTATTTTGTTCATTCAATTATTTTTTTTTGTTAATTTTGTGGGGTAGGTGGGTAATTTTTGGTTTATTCATATATTTCCAAAAACAATCATAGTTTATATGTGATAAAACATTCAGAGGTTACATTGCGATCATAAATACATCATGCATTTGTAGTAAATTTACATATCAATAATTTTCCTCATTTGCTTTGATTTTCTGTATGTTGTTGTTCATGTTGTGGAACATTTTGATCATTTTTTTGTCAATCTTTGCCTTCTTCTTGTTGTTCTTGCTCATTTTCTAATTATTATTCTGTTGTGATCAATTTTGTGTAGCATTTTGTCTTTTTTTTGGGTCAATTTCTGAATTATTTTGGTCATTTTTGTTCATTATTTTATCAGTGTTTTTCATTTTGTGAATGTTTTGGGTTTTTTGTCAATTTTCTCACTCATTTTCTTCATTTCTGTCAATCTTTTTAATTACTTTGCTCATTTTGTGGCACATTTTAATAATTCTTTTCTTTGACAATGTGTGGATTTTTGTAGTTTCTGTACTGTGTCATGATTATTTCCCTCAGTTTTTGTTAATTTTCTTTGTTATTTGGTGGATTTTTGCTTCATTTTGATGATTTGGTGCTCATTCCATTAGTGCTGATTTTAAATTAATCTTGATTTCACTTTTAAAAAGCAAAATGCATAGATTGGTGTCTATGGGTTTTAGGCATAATGCATGAACTGTCCACAACTAAGCCTTAAATTCAATTTAAATGTTAAAAATTATCTCAAAGACCATTAAGTTTACATCTGTGGTGTCTGTTAGCACCCTGGTGACTTTGCAATAACCTTAACATATATAATTAGTTTAGCCCTGTGAGTGAAATTGTCCTGATTATCTAAGTTAACTGTATAATATATGAATGTGAAGAGTGTGAAGCTGCACAGATGAGGTCTAAACAAAGGAGCTGGTGCTATAGGTTTTACTTTTTTATTTTCTATTTATGCTGCACTGTTGAGTTTCTTTGAATTTGTCCTTGAATAATGTGGTTTTAGTAATTTTACACACTTCAGCGGCTGTGCAAAAAGCGAAATAAACCATCCATCCAAATCCAAAATCCCAAAAAATAGCATTTGATATTTAAATTGATGTTTCATAATTGAACATTTTCCCCAAATGTGAAGGAGATTTTCTGAAATGCCTTTATTCTTTTGTTTCTATTTTCATATTTTTGATGATTTTAGTTTTGGACAGTTATTCTGTTATATACATATCTCCTTCTTACTATAAATGAATCCGTGTGTAACATTTATGTATTTTAGTCATGTGAAGGATATGTGAAGGATAATAAGATGTATAAAAAATGAGGAACAGACTTATATTATTGGTTTTGATTTAATGTAAAGTTACAAGCACTAAATCAATTAAGTGAACAGAAAATTAAAAAAGCGATTCAGGAAATGAACAGAATGAAGCAAATAATGAAGAAAATGTACCGAATATAACAAAGATGTGAACTAAATAATTAGAAACATACTCAGAAGTTCACAAACAAAGCATATACAATCAAAATGAGCAAATTACAATCAACAAAATGAAGAAAGTGAAATAAGTCAGTGACAAAATGACAAAGATTAAGGACGTAAGCAACAAAATGAACAAAGATTAAGGAAATAAGCAACAAAATGAACAAAAATGAAGGAAATAAGCAAAAAATTGAACAAAGATTAAGGAAATAAGCAACAAAGTGAATGACAATAAAGGAAATAAGCAACAAAATGAACAAAGATGAATTAAATAAGCAACAAAATGAACAAGAATGAAGGAAATAAGCAACAATATGACCAAAAATGAATTAAATAAGCAACAAAATGAACAAAGATGAATTAAATAAGCAACAAAATGAACAAAAATCAAGCGTATCCCACAATTTCAGCAAAAACTGAACCAAGCAATCACCAAAATAAATAAAAATGAACAAAATAACCAAAACTGATATGAAATCATCCATGTATGAACAGGTCTACATTTTCTAGCAGGTCAGTTGTAAAAAAGGATAAGCATCAGAGCAGTTTTTTCTTTAAATCTCAGAAATAAGCACATTAAGTTAAATGGAAACTTAAAATGTACTTTCAAATGATTTCTAAGGCCTTGTTTTATTTTATACAGTTACATTTAGGACATTTCTTGACATTTTAAGGCCTGATTTTAACAAAAGACCCTGTTCTTCAGTTGGATCATTATTTATATCAGTCATTTATGAGCTATTTCTTTCTTTTTTAACATTATTTATAAATGTTTCAGTTCAGTTTGTGACTGAACAGAAATGACAGAGATGGATTTCCAGAGGCAGCGGAATGCATATGTGCCTGGTGGGCAGTTAATTGTTCAGTTATTGCACACAGGGGGCATGAATAGGTGCAGGTATATCAGGTATATTAAAAAAATAAAGGTGTATTTTATAAGCAGTGGGAATTATTTCAGAAAAAAAACAGGAGCTCGTGGTGCCTTCTGCAGCTTCTGGAAGTAATTTAATCAATTGCAGAGCAGCAGTTATAAAGTTTGATAGCATCCACACATGCAGAGTTTTACGGCTCTAAAACCACCTCTTTTTATTATTATTGTTATCATTATGCTTTTCTCACTCGCCCTTATTTGTTAAATCATTAAAACTGAAAAGTGAGAATAGTCAGGTTTTATAGTTCTGCTCAGATTAAGGGATTTTCTCCGCTTCGTATTTTTAGCCACACACTCGCAAACAAGAGGATTATCATAAAAACACTTAAAGCATTTTCTATTTTCAAATATCGTACAGTTTTTATGTGAGATTCCTTCATTTTTTTAGGTCAGCATGAAGATGGACTGAGTAGTTTGGGGCAGATTTGCTGCAGCTGATTTTGCAAATGAGGGATATTTATGAGTTTTGGTTTCATGATAAATAATTTTATGGATATAATGAAAAACAACTTGAATGCTGTTTAGCTGAATAAGTCAGTGAATTCTGCCTTAAAAAGAAGGAAAAAGTGGGACTTTGAGATCGAGGAGAGATCTATTTAAAAGTGCTCTAATACACTGTTGCCCATAAAGCTGGAATAACATACTGATTGTGAAATGTGATTTATTCTTCATAGGTAAAGTGTACATCTTCTCAAGATTGTATTGATCAATTTGTTCCAAATGGTGATCACGAACATGTATAAATAGGATAAAAAGAGGAGGGAGGCAGAAATAAGAAAGAAAATGAAAAAAAATTAAAGGAAATATGCAACGAAACTAGCAAAAATGAAGGAAATAAGCAACAAAGTGAAGACAAAGGATGGAAATAAGCAACAAAATGGCCAATCAAGAGTACTGCATATCCCACTGACTGATCAAATAATAAGCAAAATATCTCACAAAATGAGCAAAAACTGAACCAAACAATCACCAAAGTGAATAAAAATGAAGAAAATGATCATCAATGTGAATCAAAGTAAGAAAATGAGCAGCAAAATTAACAAAATAATCAAGAGAGTACATAAAACGGAAGAAAATAATCAACAAAGTGAACAAAAATTGAGAATATATCCCACAAACCGTCCTAAAAAGATTTTTTCTCACAAACTGAGATAAACCTGAAGCAAACAATCACCAAAGTGAATAAAAATGTAGGAAATAAGCAACAAAATGAACCAAAATGAATTAAATAAGCAACAATGTGAATAAAAATGTAGGAAATAAGCAACAAAATGAATTAAATAAGCAACAAAGTGAATAAAAATGAAGGTTAGAAGCAACCAATCTCACAAAGTATATCTCACAAACTAACTACCTTTCGAAAAATGAAAAATATAATTTAATAAAAACTTAACAGTGGTACAAAAAAAATCAAGAAAGTTAAAAATGAACAAAACAAGCTACACAATAATCAAGGAAATAAACAAAAATGGACACAATCCCAATATATGAGGTTGTAATAAATTCCATGTGATGTTATGAGGTACTCTTCATTTTTACTCGAGTACTTCTGCTTCTGCTTGAGTCATTAGGATTATAAAGTTACAGTACTTTTACTTAAGCACTGTTTCTGATTCCTCTGCCCCTCACTGCTGGTCATTAATGTTTGCTCAGTAAATACTTATTGTTTGAGAAATAACATGTTCACATGACTGGTATAAATGTCAACTAGTCGCTTTTCCCTCCTTCAGCTGAAAACACAGTAAGACTAGAACCCAATACCATCATTTTAAGTCATATTGAATGCATGCAGACACATTTCTAACATCATTCTCTTAGTACTTACAGGTAAATTATGAAACTCTCAGAAAGCCAGAGGATATTCCCAAATGATCAGATTTTTAATGTGAAACCCAAGAGCTCGAGAGTCCTGACTGAGGCATTAAAATGTGTTTTAGTCTGCTAGCTTTGAGCAGTCTTTGTTGGTGGATTTGCCCGGGCTCATGACTCAGAATTGCTCATCGTGTAGGAGATGATTCGCCCGCCATTTCTGAAAACGGCTCAGTCTTTGTTCTTGAGTGTTTACTTTTACCCGCCGGACTCATTTTTGACACTTTTTCTCGCTCTTGTTTCGGCTCAACTTTGGGTTTTTCGATCAGTTTGTGTGTGTGTGTGTTTTTTTTTTTTTTTTAATTGTTTGGTCAGTCTGTGTGGATGGAATTTTCTCAAGGTGGGGGATGGGAATAGGAGACGCTTTGGTTTCCCTCCCAAAAACTTGATTTTTGATACCGTTGGCCATTTTCTATTGTGTAATTTAAAGCATGATCCATCTGTTCGGCTTCCTGCCTGCTTTGTGCCCATTCACATGTAGGATATCCATTACCTGCTATAAAGTTAATCATTACTAAAAGGCTTCCTTGTTGTAAATTCAATCATTTAACACAACCTGTTTTTTTTTTCCCACCGTTGCATAGGTGTCTGTGTGTGGAGGTGGGAAAGGACAGAAATGACTTGCCTCCTAAAGAGAAAGTTATCAGCTATAAACTCAACCGTATGTGACATGTCGGCCCACGCAGACCTGCCTGGAAATCTTTGATGTGTCTCTGAGGCTTGATGATGAACAAAAGAGGAACATGAGGAATGCTTTAAAACAACAGCTCAGGGGGTTAATGGAGTGTATTGCCACAAAACAGTATAAGTGGAGGTCTTTAGTATGTATTTGTTTGGTGATTAATCACTAACTCCAGCTTAGGGATGGGCCACTAGTTCGCTGTTCTAGGGCATTCTCTGCAGTCTCTTGGGTCTTTTTTTTGTGTGTATGTGAGAGGAGAGGGTAGGGGGTGGAGTGGTGGAGGGGGGGTCAGTAGTATGGTTGTAGTTGGTGGCTAAATCTTGTAAGGGTTTTCCTAATATGGGCCGGGTTACAGAAGCGCCCACCCCCTGTGGGAGGAGATCTCAGTGATGACACAGCTCGGGTACGACTCACTTCCTCATTAATTGGCTGAAACCAGTTCTTACAGGAACCGCCTGTGATAAATGTGAGAGTTCTGAGAAGTCATTCATTTCTCCTCGCTGCAGCGGCGGAGGAGGCACTGCAGGGGAGTTGAACGAGTTCACCGATGTGTGTGTGTGTGTGTGTGTGTGTGTGTGTGTGTGAGAGAGAGAGAGAGAGCGCGGAGGAAGCCCGGTTTGTGTGTGAGAGCAGAGCAGAGGCAGAATGTGACTGACTACTGCTGCCGCCGCTGCCGTATGAGGACCAGCCAACTTTTTTCTGCTTTCTTCTCTTTTCATTTATTTCTCTCTTTGCTTTTTTTGTACAGTCTATTTGCTAAAGCCGTGGTACATGCTGTGCTTTCTTCTCTGTGGGTTTTAGTGTTTGTGGGGATGAGCAGTGAAGGGATTGCACTCGTTGATCCCTCCGTCTTTCTCTCTCTGAGGAGAGAGGAAGCGGGGAGACCGACACTGTACAGGAGATAGGACAGCATGCCTCCCTTTGTTGCTGCCCTTGGTTTGGTGAGTAACAATGATGTGACGTGATTTGTACCCCCCCCCCCACACCCACA
>JAQQAE010008004.1:0-15482 GCA_029823295.1 Pseudamia nigra | reverse complement strand
TTATTATTATTTGAAAAGGAAGTTATGTTAATTATCTGAAATGGAATGCATGAAATTAGTTCTAAAAATGATTTAGACTGTCACCTTATCCTGAGGGCTGCAGACAAAGGAGGCATGATGGCGACGGAGGACGTACACGGAGTAAACAGCAGTTTCTTCTCCTCAGCAGTGATAAATGTCCTCTGTGGCATTTTCTTCCAGAAGAGCCCTGTCTAGTCACAATTAAACATTTGCTGAAGAAGCTTAATAAAGTCTTTGGCAGCTTCCCGATCGAACGAGCCGCTTCTCCTCTTGTCATGCAGACACCGCTGCCTAGAAATCAATGTTATTTCCCGTAGCAGGTTTCACAGACGTGATCATTTCTCTCTGCTTCAAATGGCGGCAACTGTATTCCTTTGCCAAGTCGGTCACTCGTGTTTCATCTGCATCAACATTATATTATGGCAAAAATAAGCCAACATGTAGCAGCCTTTCCAGCAGTCTCCCGATCTTAGCTTAGCCGAGCTAAGCTAAAAGCTAAATGACTAGTAAACAAGTGGCGATACAAGCCCTCTGTACCCTCTGTGATCATGGGAAATGTGAACTCACTGTTGAACAAGATCAACAAACTGGTTGCACTGGTTAAGAACATGTGAATTTCCCCCTGGGATCAATAAAGTATCTATCTATCTATATTGCTACAGTCTGTAGGCTAGCGGGAAGCTAACTAAAGCTTCTTGCTTCCTTCGTTCTGCTTACACTGCCACTGTTCACACAAATATGGTTGCATCCTGTTTTTGTTTCCAAGATGTTGCCCAAGATGACACTAATACAGTATATACAGTCTATGGCACAGCATCTCCTCAAAAAGTTGAGCCATTTCTGTTCATCTTTCCATGTTTGTCTTGTTTGGTCCTTTTCCTTCTTCTTCTGTTCATCTGGGGACCACTTCTGCTGTACTGCATTAGAGTGCCCCCACAATTTCTGTTGGCACTACGTCGAGAGAGGCCGAGAGAAACCGGAAGAAGCCAAGAGGATCCGAGAGCGAGCATGCACACTCTCGTGAATTATTTTAGTCGAACTCAAGGATTTGCTCCCGTGATGGGACAAAATTTTGCCCAACATCTTATTCGTGTCATGAAAAAGTCGTATGATGATGTCGTTTGTGTGACGAGGTACCACTGTAGCTACTTCTATGACTGTTTTCAACTCCATGAGCTTGTGCATGAGCTCGTGCACCTATGAGGTTGTAAACTGTGTTGACTGGCAGGTTGCCTGTCCAAATAAGATAGACCACGACAAACCATGGACTACTAGCTAGCTTGCCAACAGCAGATCATTGACTGCATCTTTAACACCAGCCTCCACAGAATGTCTATTGTTTATGATGAAGACCAATGGAGCTACCTAGTTAAACTCCTCCCCTCACCCAGAAACTCCAAATAAGGTAAATCCAGCCATTTCAGGAAGAGGGCTCCCCACTTGTGGTCTTGTGTTTTTGTTTTGAAATTATTACAGACTGATTAAGCTCATCTAAGGGTACCCAAGATTAAAATTAAATTGCTGCAAATGAGCATGACATGGGCACTTTAAATATACCACAAATCTCGATAAAGATGAATTTTGACACTATGGGAACTTTAAATAAAATATGATCAAATGCTTGGCTACTGCCCTGTCAGATATTTGTCTTATTTGTTCCTTCACTTTTTTAGTTGAAGTCTTTTTGACGCCGGTCTTTGTGATGGTACCCATCCTGCCTGGAGATATCACACCGGCCAGAGCCAACTCTCACCCTGTCACACCATTAAAGGTCAGCTCTCTCACCGTCAGTGTGAAAAGCTGACATGAAAAGGGTAGCGCCCATCTGCTTCAGGACTTCTCAGTACTGTGTATGTGTCTGTTATGTACAATCACTTACATACAGTACAGATCTGATCTTAACCGCAGTCGAAAAGGTGCAACTGCTGTGATTTGTTTGTTTTATAAGCGTCACATTTTGCGCCGCTGAGTCTCAGGTGATAAAAGTGTCACGCGTGAGGCTGCTGTAACGCCTGCTCCCTGATTCAGACTGACTCTAATGGGAAGGCCTGGTGAATTTTTCATACAGCCCAGAGGGGTAGGACGAGCGACCACACTGGCAGATTACAACCTCAGAGAGAGAGAGAAAGAGAGCGGCAGAGCAACAGAACAACCGCACATTCATATCTTATGGTCATATATCATGAGACTTTCAGAGACTTTAAACCTTAATAATCAAAACTGGAACCTGAAATGCAAAATACAATGACACAGAAGATTCGCTCTGAAACACTACTTTATAAATACTGAGGTTTTTTTTGGTCATCTTATATTGCTGTTTTGACAAAAAGCATTCTTGAGTGCCTTGAAACCACTATATAAATAAAACATGTAAATATTATTTATCATAATAATTATTTTCTCAATGCATATGTTATTATTTTGGTAGAATTATGTTGTAAATTATACGTGCGATTACACTAAGAAAAAGTAGGTCAGTTCATAAATTTTTGCTCAAAAGTTTTGTTCATTTTGCTGATTTTTGTCCATTTTTAGGTATATATAGTTTGTTTTCATGCTTATTTTGTTTATTGTGTTTATTTTTAGGCGTGTTTTGTTCACTTTGTGACTCATTTTGCTTATTTTTGCTCATTTTTTGGCCTATTTTGTTCATTTGTTGTTCATTTTGCTTATTTTTGTTCATTTTGAGGTCTATGTTGTTTGTTTTCTTGCTTACTTTGTTCTTTGTGTTTGTTTTTAGGTTTATTTTGTTTACTTTGTGATTGATTTTGCTTATTTCTGTTAATTATTAAGCCTATTTTGTTCATTTTGTCATTCATTTTTCAACCCGTTTTTCTCTTGTTTTTGCTCATTTTCTTTATTTTGTTCATGTTGTAGCTCATTTTGCTATTGTTTAATTCTTAGGCCTATTGGTTCTTATTTTGTTTAGTGTATTTTGAGGCCGATTTGGTTCATTTTGCTGCTCATTTGGCTTATTTTTGTTCATTTTTAGAACTATTTTGCGCTAGGTTTGCCAGTTTTTCCTTATATTTGTGCATTTTGAGGCCTATTTTGTTACTAATTTTGAAATTTTTTTTGGTCATTTTTGTCAATATTGAGGCCTATTTTGTTCATTTTCTTGATTATTATAACATTAATGTTTTCTTCCATTTCCAAACTTATGCAGAAAAGGCAAAAATAAGTGCATTATCAAAATAAGGCCTGAACAAAAATGCCACCCACCCAAAGGATCAGTGTATTAATAACATCTATGCTTTTTCCTTTCCCTTTGATAAATCAGTCAGAACCAGAGTAATTTGACCCTGATGATTCTCTGCGAGCTCCATGAACAAAAGCAGCCTGAATAATGGCCGAGATCTCACTTTAATGGGCTGAAATTTCTGCAAGAAAGCTCTAAAAAAATTATCCATCTGTTCAATGCACACATGCCACAGCTCACTCAGATAGCTCGTAGCACTGTCTTGCGTATGCAAATATGTTTTGCCTGGAAATCTATTTGGAGTTGCTCGAAGGAATCCAGAACGGCCCTCCTTCTGTCTCCCCTCGCTCGGCTCACGCGGGGCTCCCTCTTGCCGTCGATCTCCTCTCGCATGGAAAACATTTCACCAGCTCCGCACGCATGGACATGCAGTGAGTGGCACCGCCTCGTCTCAGACAGCTTAAACCACCATGGGCCAATATGCAGATCTCACAGGCCCACACTGCTGGCCCTGTCCGCAAGCAGGACAAGGAGCCCTGCAACTGTTTGCTCAGTCAGATAAAACATGCAATGCAAAGGGAATAATTATCCACTCTGTGCAGGCTGATTTTTGTCCTGCTTATAATACTTTGAGTGCTTCTTAGATGCAGAAGCACCATTGGAATCAGCAAAAAAGAACAGCACCTGTGTGTTTTTACAGGAACAGTGCTGTATTGACATTTATTTGCAAGAATAGCAGGTAAAATACAACAACAAGCAGTTGAAATGTCTGAAATGCTGGAGTAAATGATGAAGCAAAGCTTTTGAGTAAGTCCTATTGAGATTATTGTGGGCATACATGTAGATTTCAAAGGGAACAGGTGGGATTTGTCATTTCCACCCTAGCTTATTTTTTGTTGTTCATTTTTGTCCATTTTGTTGATTATTTTGTTCATTTTAGTCCATTTTCTTGATTACTTTGTTCATTTTAGTTCATTTGTTGAATATTTTTGTTCATTTTCAAGGGATTATATTTTTATGATGTATAAATTTTGTTGCTAAAAATAAGAGCAGTTTTGTTCAATGTTCATTTTTACTCATTTAAATAAATGTATGATGCAAATGTAGATCATTTTTTAAATTATTTTGTTCATTTTATCGATTATTTTGTCCATTTTTGTCTATTTTGTTTATTGTTGTGTTTGTTTTTGTCTATTTTATGGATTCTTTTCTAAGTTTTGTTAATACTGTTGAATATTTTGTTAATTTTGGTCATTTTTTGATTTAGGGCTTACTTTGCTCTTCATTTTTCTTTATTTTCTCAATGTTTTTTGTTTATTTTTCTCATTTTCTTTATTATTTTGTTCATTTTTATCCATTTTGTTGATTTTTTTCACTTTTGCTCATTTTCTGTATAATTTTGCTGATTTTGTTGAATTTTTTGTTCACTTTCTGGATTATTTTGCTTATTTTGTTGACTATATGTGTTCATTTTCTGGATTATTTTATTCATTATTCTTAGATTTCTTGATTTTGTTCATTTTGTCCAATTTGTCGAATTTTTTGTTCGTGTTCATTTTCTTGATTATTTTGCTCATTTTCTGCTTTTATATTCATTTTTTTTATTTTCTAGAGGGTATGTGTGTGTATATTTGCATCTATGTATACTGAAGGCTGTGTGTGTACGCATACACAGTATACAGTATATGTGTGAATCTGTGTCTGTGTGCATTAGAGCCTATATGCATGTGGGTGTGTGTGTGTGTGTGTGCGTGTGTGTGTATACTAGAGGGCTAAGACGGCAGGCTTGGGCAGATGGTCCACAAAGGTGTTACCACACAGTGAGTGGGCACTGCGATTGATGCATTGCAACATCCAAGAAGGTGGAACATTTGGCTGCTGACCCGCAGTCAGAACTCATTGGCCCTGCCTTCTCCTTATTTAGCTGCTGCGAGAAAGCCGACGGGTGATTTGGTCAGAATAAACATACATGCCGAACATAGCACTTTCCCACCCTCAAGGGAGCCTGGGCTGCACGCTGGAAACTTCTCCCTGTTTCTGCAAGGAGGTCACGATGATGGAGCAAGCATGGAGGAGGAGGAGGAGGAGGAGGAAGAGTGTACAGAGTCATGGAGGCGAACAGAGACGGCACACTGCAACCCACGGTGACTGAGTTACACTTGGATGGAGAAGCTCTGACCTCCAGCTGATTCTGAGGGCCGTTTCATAGTGTCAGTTCCATATGATGTGATTTCTGCAAGTAACACGTAACACATCTGTCTCATCATGCTTCCTTTTTTTGGATATTAGGACAAATACTGTAGTTCAATAGGGGTAGAATCCAGGGTCTTGTCCCCTATGTATTAGTAAGCAGTGCATGGGCCACCCTCAGTAAAACATTAAAAACTTTAAATTCACAGTTTTTCAGTAGGTTGCAAATGCAGATGACATGGTGACACCTGAGTATAAAAAATGCACTTTACATAAATAATTATCCATCAATTTTCTACCTCTGAATCCTCGCAAGGGTTGAGGGGTGGGATGCTGGAGTCTATCCCAGCTGACATGGGGTCAAGGTGGGAACCTGGATGAGTTGCCAGTTCATTGCAAGGCTGACACAGAGACAGACAACCATTCACACTCACATTCATGCCAATGGACAATTAGGAATGACCAATTCACCTAACCCCTACTGCATGTTATTGGGAGGAGAGAACCCATGCAGGCACAAGGAGAACATGCACACAGAAAGGCCCCACCACCCGGCGTTGGGGTTGAACCCAGGAGGGTTGAGGGATGAGTGCTGTGAGGGATGAGTGCTACCCACTGCACCACCACTGTCCTGCTAAAAACAGTTTCATTGGGGCTTTTAACTATAAGATTTGTATTTTGAACTTTAAACTGCACTAAAATGCTGTAAGATCAATGTTTTTCCCAATTTCTTTTTTATTTTTTTCATGAAGGGGTTCTTGCTTAATTTATATTATGATTTAATTAATCACAATAAACATTAACCTTACAGATTCTAGTTTTGATCATGTACCACTAAACTTTTTTTTTTTTTAAATATACTATAATTGAATATTAATACACTCATAATAAACAAATTTGACTTTGGTTAGTATTAGTATCACTGGCTGACACATCTGAATAATAAGTGAAAAGGTTGATTTTGGTGCATTATTTTTTTGCAACATGTCACACTGAGCAAGATTTGTACCACAGACTTCCATTATAACCACATTTTTGACCTCTATGGGGACCCTTTACAACAAACTGGCATCCTTGTGAAATTCATGGCTACACAGCAGTTCAAACAATTTTTTAAAACTAAAATAGTTTTGATGTGTCGTTGGTGATCACATCTTTTAGTTAGACTAGGTGAAGTGAGAAAATATTTTTCCAGAGTGTGTCAGTGTGTTAACAAACCACACACACTGAAACCCCTGTGGAACAAAAGGACATTTTTAAGGTCGCAAAAAGTTAAAAAAAAAAAAAAAAAGTATATTTTATTTCTTGGCCATGGCAGGGTAAATCAGTTTTTTCATCGTGTTTTGCATTCATTTTGAAGGTAAGGCCTTAAATTTTCAATTTTTACTCATATCTACTTGATTTATGTTTTTCATGTGCTTTCCCACTGAGGAACAAGCATGACAGAAAATACAAAAAATTCAGATTACAGGCCACTGTAATTGTGTAAATTGTTCTGATCTGGATAGTAAGAACTGCTGGATACATGTTCATGATAAAATAAGAAGTTTAGCTCATTTTCTTGCCCATTTAGATCTTTTTTGAATTATTAATTTCCTTGATTATTGTGTTGAACTTTCCTCACAACTGGCTCATTTTATTAGTCACTTTTTTCTCATTTTCTTGGCTCCTTTGTTCATTTCTGTTCATTTTGTGAATTATTATGTATAGTCTCGCTCATTTTATTGCTCATTGTTTTCTATTTGGACATTTTCTGGATTATTATACTTTATTCTGTGTATTTTGTGGATAATTATGTTCCATATTGACTTTGTTGCACATTTTCTGCTTTCTTGTCCATTTTATTGATTATGTTATTCTTTTTTTCATTTTATTGATGTTTAGGTTAATTTTTCATTGTTTTATGAATACTGTAATAATATCTGATCATATTGTGAATTATTATGTACCTTTTGGCTCATTTTGTCACACATTGTTTTGTTTTTGGATGTCTTCTTGATTATTTCTGTTTATTTTATGGATTATTATCATTATTTTGTTCTATTTTGCTCATTTTTTCCTCATTCTGTTAATTTTTTAGCATTTTCTTGATTATTTTAATTTTTTCTCTTCGTTTTTTGAACCATTATGTTCAATTTAAGTGATTCTGTTGGATACTTTCTTATTTCTTATCCATTGTATTGATTATTTGGTAAATTTCTGATCATTTCATGGCTATTTTTGGTCATTTTTGATTAATGTCTTTAATTTTGTTGCTAATTTCCCTCATTTACTTATTTTCTTAATTATTTTGTTTGTTTTTTGCGCCATTCAAAAACATACAGTATGTAGAAAAGACACAAATATGACACCAGAAAAGCTTGACGCTTAACCGGCTCCAGAGATGCCCCACAAAAATGTCCACCTGGTGTTCAAATGAAACCACAGGTTTGTATTTGGTCACATGACAAAGGCATAAAAGGTGATATTATTGGAGAATTTACAAAATTCTGGGTATTTTTTACGAGATACACAACTACACAACAAAAAGCAGAGGTGATTTTTAATTATTCTGCTAATTCCTAAAGGAAAAGAAATAATAAAATAAACCATGATAATTATTCCCCTGTTGGCATTATGTAAACAAATGATTATTTCTTCCAAATGCATCAGAGGGGGATGATTATGGAAAGGAAGCTGCGAGAGTTCAAAGAAGAAATGCTCCTTTAAATTATCCGTTATGCGCATGGGAAGGTTTTATTTCAGACCCAAAAGCGTTCTTGCATCATTTGAAACATGGAAAATTCATGAGTGAACTTGTTAACCAAAGGCAGCATTATGGCAATAAATTTTAAACGGCCTAATTGTTATTTATTTGAGTGCAGCGATAAATAATAAAACTCATTTTAACATCTCATCAGTGTATGGTCATATATCATGTGCTGTTTGTTGTTGTACTGTATATTCTGATTAAAAATAGCTACAGCGTTATTGATGGACTCTTGTTTAATTTGTTTTTTTTTACTTATTGCAGTTTTTAAGTTGCGATGCATCACAGTCTTTTGCTGACTTACTTTTGTTCATTTCTGGTCATGATTCTGTACAGTTTTGTTCATGTTGTTGATCTTTAATTTCTTTTTGGACATGTTCTTGGTTTTTGCTTCATTGTTGAGCATTTTCTAGACAACTATACTCAATTTAACTGACTTTGTCATGCATTTTCTGCTCTCTTGTCCATTTGATTGATTATTTAGTTCACTTATGTCTATTGTATGGCTCCTTTGTCCAACTTTTGAATATTTCATTCATTTCTGTTCATTTTGTCTATTACTCTATACAGTTTTGCTCATTTTGTTTCTATTTTACATTTTAGACATTTTCATTTTTGAGAATTTTCTTGATTACTTTATTCTTTTCTGGTCAGTTTCTTGGATTATGATTTGACTTACCCAATACATTATATTTTTGATGCAGAACACTTATTCTGTCTTTTCACCTGAAAAATGTCCCTCTTCTAAAAAAACAACCTGATTTTTTAAATCTAATTTTATATATGGTCTCATTGAAAAACTAAGCTGATGAGAATTAAATTCACTTTGTTATTAAGTGTGTGTGTGTGTGATACTGCGTTTTTGTCAGTACTGTTTGATGGGAACTAGTGCAGAGTGCCACCCTATGGCTACATGCAGCACGTCAGCTGGGTGCAGAGTAAACAAACACAGTACTGCAGTAAAAGTACTATTAATTCAACAATCTAATGACTCAAGTGAAAATAGAAATACTCATAAAAATAAGTACTTCAGTAAAAGTAAAAAAGTTGGTCATAAAAAAGTACTCAAGCAGTATTTGTTACAATAATGTTTGTTGATTGTTTTAATTTCTTCTCATTTTGTTGTGCATTTTGTCGATTTTGTTCAGTTTTATTGCTTATTATTATTATTATTATTCACTTTTTGTTCGTTTTCTTGACTGTATTGTTCAGTTTTATTCATTTTGTTGCTTTTTTTTGTTCCGTTTTTGGATTATATTGCGAAATTGCTCATTTTCTTGATGATCTTGTTCAATTTTACAATTTTTTTTTCAACTAGTGTTAATCATAAATAAGGCTGTTGTTAGAGTCTCAACAGAAAACAACACTGAATCTAAGAAACCCAATGAGACATACTAGTATCAGTCCAACACGCGTCTCCAAGGCCACATCCTTCCTTGCGTGGGACTCCACACTGTGTCAGTCATCATCTACCACCATCACGTTGCCGCTCAGCTCATAGTCAATAGTGGCCCAGTCAAAGATGTTGCCTTTAGGGACCTTGTGTCCATAGTGCCAGGCCTGGATCATACTCCTGGAGAGCACAAAGTCCCACATGTTCAAGTCGGTCACCTCCCCTACAAAGCTCTGTATGGCCTCCAAGCCCCCCAGGTGTTTGTCCGGGTCTTGTCCCAGGAGAACAGTACCTTTTGGCCGGATGGTGTGGCCTGGTTTGTAGACCTGGTAGGTGCTGCGTTTACCATCCACCCAGAAAGCAGTGAGGCCGGTCCGAGACTCCCACGTGAGGCAGAGGCTGGTACGGAAGGTGGTGAGAGGGGGTAGGTGAAAGAAAGTACCGTCGCCGCTCATGTAAAAGGAGACGCGTCCGTCTTTCTCGCGCCACACGTTAAGTTCGTCATAGTCAGCTGTGCGGTAGGCAAATAAGATGATCTGTCGCTCTTCTGGCAGCTCAGTGGCAACTCGCACGCAGAGGGTAAAGGCCTTTAGGGCCATCTCCTTCTGTGGGATCAGGGCCACATAACTGAAGTCTGTCTCATATGGGAAGACCAGCACTTTGTCACTGAGACCTGCTGCAACACAGAAAAATTAGAATTAACAGGGCACCAAATCAAAAAGCACGCTTGTGTAACTTAGAAGATTCTGAGAAACTCTGAAGTTTCCAAGAAACAAATGCTATTATTACCTCAGACAAGAAGGTTATGTGATCATGTTGGTTTGTCCATTGGTCTGTTTGGTGCAAGTATTACACAAAAACTGTTGAACAGATTTTTATGAAATTTTCACCAAAGGTAGCCCCTGGGCTAATTTTAGAGATGATCTGGGTCAGGATGCAGATTCTAGATAAGTTTTTCACTTTCTTTAACATTGTGAGTTAAGGCCATTCATCAAAATCTGTCTAGCAGTTTTTGCATAATCCTGCTAACAGACAAACAAACAAACAAACGGACAAACAGACAAACCCACATGATCACATAACCTTGGCGGGTGAAAAAATAACAATTTGGGTGAACAGAGTTATGCGCTCTGAGTGTCGTCTAGTTAGTACTGTGGGTTGCAGAGCCATGTGGCCAGGGCTGTGGTGGGTCCAAGTGGCTCTGCACCTCCGAGTGGACAGTATGCTGTAGGTCCCACTCATGCTGCGGCTCGGGCTGGCCAACGTTCAATCCACTGTACCAAAAATTAACAAAACAGAGCTGCGAATGGATGTGGATGTCAAACCTTGAAGCAGCAGAAGATCACACATGGTGACACTCCTGTCAGTTAAGAACAGGGAACAAAGGCTACAATTCACATGGACTCAGTAAAAGTGGTCAGTAGAAGGCTGGAAAATGTTGCTATGTCTAGTGAGTCTGGATTTCCACTGTGACATTTGGATGTTATGGTCATGACTGACATATTTCAACATAAAAGCATGGATCCATCCAACGTTGTATCAACTCTTCAGGCTGGTCGGGGCACATTTTGAAGCCTTTGGTCCTAGCTATGCATTGTTTAAACACTACAGCCTACATAAGTATTGCTGTTCATCCCTTTATGACCACAGTGTAGCATCTTATGATAGCTAGGAGTTCCAACCCAGTACAAGTAGTAAGGTGTACCTAATAAAGAGACCATTAATTGTATATTTTTTCTTTCACAGGCAGTGTAAGAATCAGCATCCTTGAGAATAATTTTGTTTCTTCGATAGTCCAAAGTTGAACTACCACACGTTTTTTAACTTTAACAGAAAAGTGTGCATGATCAGAATTAATTTGGAAAAGTTGTATCAATTTCCCTGATGAACATTTAGCCTTGTGCGGAAAATGTCAAAAAAACAAACTGCTCTAATACACACATTAAAAAACCTTTGTTGCCAAACTCAGGAAGTTTAACAAATTCTCATGTTTAAACTTCTTGTAAAAACTTGAAAATACACATTTAAAAGCTGGTTTTGCACTAACCCTCCTCCGCAAAATTATACTTTCAATTTCAATTTAGTGTGAATTTTGATTTTCACAGTACAGATGCACATAGAGTTTCTCTGTTCTCATCAAAGATCTAAATGCAGTGATCAATGGTGGGTCAACACAAACAGTACTCAAGTAAAAGTACTGCTACATTACATTACATTCTATTTCAACCTTATTTACTCTTACTCATTGAACAGTTGCTAAATGTATCTGTGTAAAAGTAAAAAGTATTTTGTGACTACTTTCAGAAGTACATTTATTTGAAAATACTACTCAAGTGCATGTAAAGAAGTAAATTTACTTGAGTACTACGCACTTTACTCATGACATTGCCATGACATGACAAACTGAAAACTGTGATGCTCTAAGACTTAGTGGACATTTAAGGGAAGGAAAAATAGAGCACAGCAGCTTTTACTAAACTCAAATTCTTAGGGTATTTCTGTCCTATCCTTAATAGATGATGGTCACATAGATACCTGAATAATATTTTTGATGTAACCGTACCTTGGGTGGCTGAGGAGGCAGTCAAACACAGACCACAGACACAGAGCAGGAGCAGCATATCAGATCTCTTTGTGTTGCCAGTCTGAAAACACACAGATAGACATCAGTTATCATCAGACAGTATACCAAAACACATCCTATCACTTATTGTACATTTAAATCACATCAAAGACTAATAAAGTGGAACAAATCCCAGGTGGAAGCAATGTTTCTAACCATTTTGTGGCTGTTTTGTTGTTCTTCTATGTTGCTAAGTCAGGCTGTGTCCCGTGCTCAGTCCTCTTCCCTCCTTGCACCGACGACGACGTCAGCTCATCAGTGGAGGTTGTGACAATAGGCTCGGTGTGTGAGGGACAGTGACACTGAGGTCAGAATGTGACTGAGGAACAGTCACCTGTCAGCATGTTTGTATCATGTACTGGATCAGATGACAACACAATGTTTCTCCAGGAAAAACAGTGCAGTGGACAACACACTGCTGGGGCAAAAGCTCTCTACCCTCACAGTACATTATTGGATTGATATTATTGCTATTATTTTTTCGCCACTGCTTACTGGCTGTTGGTATTTGGGATTGTAATAATAGTCATAGATAGTTTATTATTCCACCTGTAGCTGATGTGAACTGTTTCACAGAGATGCTGTAGTGGACAGCTATAGTGGTGTCACAGTTGAGATTTATGACAGTGCATTATAATTTTTTGTTCATGGGGGTAATTTCAGATGTATAGATATGCTAAGTCAATTCACAAAATAATGTGTGTGTAGGGATTGTGTGATGTAGTGGACATGATCACAGAACAGAGACAGGTCAGGGAGCTTCAGAATATGGGGCAGTCAACCCTCTGTTCCCCTATGTATTTTCGGAACATAGACATGTATTTTGGAGCATATGAACATAGAGATGTAAAAACATACAACTTCATAGGTGTAGGAGCTCACGCACTCAGTCGCAGAGTTGAAAACATCACAGTCATTGCAGTAGCTACTATGGAGCTAGCAAGAGTACCTTATCTAACCTTATCTATTAGGGCAGCAGTGGCTCAGGAGGTAGAGCGAGCCATCCAATATCCAGAGGGTTGGAGGTTTGAATTTTGCTCCATCCCAGTCATTGTTGTTGTGTCCTTTGGCAAGACACCTCACCTACCTTGCCTTGTACAGTATGGATGTGAATGAATGAATGTTCAGAGGTGGTCGAAGAGACTGTTGGTGCAAATTTGCAGCCATTTCCATCATTCTGCCCCAGGACAGCTGTGGCTACCGATGTAGCCTACCACCACCAGGAGTGAATGAATAATGGATTCAGTGTCAGCACATTGGGAAGGAGACTTGAAAAGCACTATATAAATTAAATCCATCATTATTATCAACCTCTTTCTTTCTTTCTATCTCCTTTTTAACTGTTCCTATACCTCTCTCACAAAATCTCCCTTCCTCTCTCTCTCCCACCATCCCTCTTCTTCTCTCTCGCCCTCTACTTCCTCTCCATCTTCCTTTTCTCTCTTTATCTCTCACCTCTCCAGTCGTCTCTCTTTCTCTGTCGCTCTCTACCCTCTTTCATATCGTCTTATTTTCTGTCTTATTGTCTTATTTTCTATTTTGAAATATTGTGATACTAACTTGTGTCTTCTCTGTAGTTTTTTGTGCTTCCTCCCTCTGCCCTAGGTCTCTAGGTCTCCTGATGTCCTTGCTGTGTGTTTGCTGGTTCTGGACCGGTCCAATGTCTGATTCTTGGGGAAAATAATTACCATGCATTGAGCCATGATAGCAACTAATACATGTATCAGTAAAGCTGTGTAAAAGGGACCATGTTATGGATGGAGATAACAACTGAGAGTTCAAAAAAGAGTGATGATCTTTTTTTCCTTGTTTTGAAAGCAAGAATCTAAAAACAGCTCAGTGTTTATTTCAGATGCAGCCTCTAACACTGAGGCATCTGCTACTCTGTGTGCTTTTGTGTCATGGTCTCTTTGAAACTCACCTCCAGAGCTTCATATATGTTCTCCCATTGCACTTTACAACCATCAGGTACAGTGTCAACATGGACCCCAGAACAACTACCATTTGCAGAGGACGTTAAGTTGATGTTTGTTCTCGTCTCCTGCCTTTCTTGTGCTATTTTTAAGCTTTCCCTCCACCCTCATTCTTGCTTCTGTTCTGATGTTGAGCTCCTGAAATAAAAATATTTTCGTCATATCTGTCCACTTAGTTGTGAAGAAAAACAGCAGGCTGAGGTACAGTAGTGTACCTTGTGCTTACAGATAAGGAGGTTGATGTCACTTTCTTCTGCTTGTTTTTGGCCTTGTTGAAGTTCACTTCCAGTTTCATTCCTATTCCTGTCTATGTCTTTCATCTTTTTCTCAGCAGGTCTAGTCTCTACATGAGTTCAAGCCCATCTTGAGGGGAACACCCATTTCCAGAGGTTGTCTTTATATTCCATCATTTGTCTGGTTTCAATGAGTTAGATGGGCTCCTTAAGAGCTTTATTTCCCCCAGTGAAGAGGGTATTTCGGTAGCAATATCTAATCATTTTAATTTGAAATGTATATATTTCCCCTTAGCATTTGACAAACTGCAAATGCATGTCTTGAAACAATCCAAACAGCACCACACAGTGGACTACCTGCAAAAGCTCATAACTTCCTCAAAATCCTTAGTTTATCTCTCAAAATTAAAAATTCATCATTGTGCAGCAAGTGAACATCTAGCCCTTGAAGCTGTTGCACTAAAAGCAGCAAATTGTCCAAACTAAGTAAAGATCTGAGCAAATTTGAGAAAGACCAAATAGTGATGGCACTCTCTTCCAGTTTTCAGAGAGAGCGGACACATTTCTATCTTGCTCCCGTCCCAGTTTTCCCTGCTTGATATGTCTTGTCTGTGTGTTTGCTTCATTCCCTGTCAGTCCCCCCTAAACCAAAAAGCAACATGGAATTGACCAGCAATGAAATTGACATGCTGTTCCTATGGAGCCCAATTCTGGGAACTGTGCTTTTTTTCTCTTCCTATTGTATACTACTGTACTGTATACCTATTATATACCCGAGGTGAGATTCATGGAGACCCAGCTCACAACTTACAAGAGTTAAAGTATGTGTCACTATAATGTTTAATGTAGTACCACTTATCATGGCAGCTTTCAGAGGTCTGGTAGAGTTCATGACTTGAGTTAGGGTTAGGGTTTATTATTTTCAACACTGTACATTAATACTGAAGACGGCGCCCTCTGTGGCGCAATCGGTTAGCGCGTTCGGCTGTTAACCGAAAGGTTGGTGGTTCGAGCCCACCCAGGAACGAGAGTCTTTCCCTTGTTGTGAGGGTTGTGTCAGGAAGGGCATCCGACGTAAAAACCTATGCCAGATCAAACATG
>JAQQAE010008003.1:0-15482 GCA_029823295.1 Pseudamia nigra | reverse complement strand
CAGAAAAGTTTTCTTCCACATTACTCTCCCATACAGCTTTTCTTTATGCAGAGTGCGCTGAATTTTTGAACAATGCACAGTGACACCATTTGCAGCAAGATGATGCTGTAGGTCTTTGGAGGTGGTCTGTGGGTCGTCTTTGACCATTCTCTCCATCCTTCACCTTTGCCTCTGATATTTTTATTGGCCTGCCACTTCTGGTCTTAACAAGAACTGTGACTGTGGTTTTTCCATTTCCTCACTATGTTCCTCACAGTGAACACTGACAGCTGAAATCTGTGTGATAGTTTTTTGTCGCTTTCTCCTAAACCATAATGTTGAACAATCTTTGTTTTCAGGCCATTTGAGAGTTGTTTTGATGCCCCCATGTTGCCACTCATCAGCGGAGAGTCAAAGAGAAGAACAATTTGCAGTTGGCTACTTTAAATACCTTTTCTCATGATTGGATGCACCTGTCTGTCGAGTTTAAGGCTTAACAAGTTCACCAAATCAATTTTGTGTTCCAACTAATCAGTGCTAAATAGTTACAGGTTTTCAAATCAACAAAATGACAAGGGTGCCCAAATTTATGCACCTGTCTAATTTTGTTTTAATGCATATGCACATTTTCTGTTAATCCAATGAACCTCATTTCACTACTGAAATATTACTGTGACCATCAGTTATTTGATAGAACAAAATGAAATTGCTGATCTAAACACCTACTGATTTATTAATGAAAATAATAGAAATTGTCAGAGGTGCCTAAACTTTTTCAAACCAGTGCAGGTGGAACTGCTGCCTGAATTCAGTACATAAATTTCCACCACTTGTTAGCTGTATGCAAATTTTCCTGAGTTCTTGTCCTTGATTAGGTCCAGGTCAGATAAGTAGCTGTAGGAGAAGGAAAAGGACATGCACTGAAAAGAACAGTCCTGCTCTTTGAATTTTTGTCCACAAACAAGCAGCTTCTCTTTTGAAGCAGCAATTCACTGGGGGAGAAAGTGAGAAAGATCAGTGAGAAAGAAAACATTTATTTCAGAGTTTATTAGCCTTGAGAGAGTTTCACTGCTCTTCTCAAGAAGGTGTAAAATGGGCAAACAAACAAAATGCAGTGATTTGCAAAACATGAAACATACATACCGGTAGTTAAAAAATAGCACATGACAGTATAGCATAATTTTGAAAGTGACATGCTTATTTTGAATTTACCAGCAAAAACATTATAGAAAAAGTTGAGTCAGGCTAATGTTTACATACAGTATGCACGTCAGTTTGGAACCAGGACTCTTGCTACTTCTAAATCTGGGGACACACTACACAACTCTCACAGTTGTTATAGATTTTGAAAAGACTGGAGCATACACTAACTGAGCGGTTACATATATATAAGAAAATCTGTGCCAGTGCATCTGAAGTGTGCGATCGCCTCCTCACACTGGAATCCAGTCCAGCTGCCAGTTTCCTCCCCGAGGTGCTCAACAGCCAAAAGCAATTAAACCTCATCGCTGTTATGGATGACTCAGAGTCCCAGAAAGGAGGGGGCCCAAAAACTGAAACTCAATTAAACAAGGGGAAGACTGTACCGCTGCTGTCATTCTGCGTATTTCACAAAAAACTCCGGGGATTTCCCCCACCATCTGGAAAATTAAGAAATAACCTGATGAAAAACCCTCGAAGGCATTTCACTGTCGCCTAACGGTGAATTATAAAAACACCTGAAAGATCATACACAGGTCAAAGACACAACAGATGCCCGAATTTGTTAAAATAAATAAAAAATGCTCAGCATCATTGGGAATTCTGCAGAAACTGAAATTCATTGCTCCAGCTGCATAAAAGCCTCCAGCCTCAGGCCGCAATGAGGAAATTACAGCATTTAATACGAGATTGCTGACTTAATATTGCATGATTTCTGAATAATGAAGGAGATAATATTCAAAATGGTTACTCCAGGCTGCCACCAAAGTGTGAAGTTTTCACAAATCTGCAGAAAATACAATTATGTCTTCACTGAATTATGGATGAGGCCTTGAGGACGTTCACACCAGACCACTGTTTGACCCTATTTGTGCTCAATTTTGTTCGTTTTGTGGATTATCCTAACATTTTTGGTTCAATTTTTTGGAATGTTATTTTGTGGATCATTTTGCCTATTGTAGTTCATTTTTTTGAATATTTTCTTTGTTTTGTGGATTATTTGTCCATTTCTCCTCATTTATTGCCATATTTTGTTAACATTGTGGATTATTTTGGCCATTTTGGTTTATTTTATCAACTTATTTTGTCAATTTGTGCTTGTTTTTGGAATGTTTTGTTCATTTTGTGAATTATCTTGCCCATTTTTGTAAATTTGTTGATTATCTTGTCCTTTTCTGTTCATTTTCTGGATTAATTAGTTTATTTTGTGGATCATTTTTACTATTTTTTGGAATATTTTGTCGATTTTTTTACCCATTTCTGTTGATTATATTTTTGTTTTTTGAATATTTTGTACATTTTTTGGATTACCTTACAAATTTTTGTTCATTTTCAGTATTTCCATGATCATGATTTTTCAAATTTTTCTGCACTTGGATGATTATTTAAGATTTTTTTGTTTCATTTTGTTGATACTGCATTTTATTTTTGTCAATTTTGTTCAATATTCTGGTCGTTATTGTTTGCGCTTTGTTAATTTTTGTGCCATTCCCTGATTATTTTGTTGATTTGGCTCATGTAATTTATTTATTTTTTGGCTAATTCTATAATTGTGCTTCCTTTGTTATTTTGCTCTTTTTCTTTGTCCATTTTTTTAAATTACTTTATATTTTTGTCAATTTTGGTACATTTTGATGATTATTTTGTTCAAGCCTCATATTTTGGATTTTTTTTTTCCCCTTTTGTTAATTATTTAGTCTATTCTTTAATTTTATTTTTAATTGGTTTTTCTTCTCTGTCCTATCCGGTTCCTTTTGTTATGTTAATTATTGTGCCTTTCAAAAAAATTCTGCCCATGTTTTCTTATTTTCTTAATTATTTTAGGATTATTTTGTTAATTTGGTCAATTTTGCTTCCTTTCCTTTTGTTGATTTGTCTGATTCTACATAATTATATTAATCTTAGTTCATTGTGTTGCTTATTCTCTTCACTGTTGTTTTCTGTTCTGTTTTTCTTGAGTTCTTTCTCTTGAATATTCTTCTGTTTTTGTTCGTTTGATGTATTATTTTGTTCATTTTTCTGCTTTACTTTCTTCATTAGTGGTCAGTCATGTCACCTCAGGCTTCAGGTTTTCAAATATACTGTTGAGAATGTGCAGCAAATATAATAATTTCTTGTCTGCATTATGCATGAGGCCTGGAGGACGTCCAGTGCAGAGCATTTGACCCTCCTGGCCTCTGTTGTTGCACATGTTGTAAATAAAGACCTGCCTCCAGTTGTTCACACATCGCTACACCAGGAGCAGTTTGTTGAAGTTACATTTTGGATTCTGAACTCATTACATTTTTGAGCACTTATCTCTTCCTTCCATTTGCAGCTGGCAGCTTGTGGAAATTGCTTTGTGTTGCTTTAATGTCTCACATTCAAAGAGGTCCCTCAGCAGCTCTCTTAATGGTGCCGTTAAATGAAAAATGCCTTTTCTGTGTTGTTACCTCGTGTCCCTGGTGAATGGATGTGCGATCATTTGCTGCATGGCAAGTACAGTGTTTTTCTGCATCTTAAAATTCCTGCAGTCTTGCCAGTTTCAAATAATCTGGAGGATAACTGTGATGTATTGCATTGTAACAAGTTTGTGCAGTCATTAGAGTTGCATTTGATCTGATGTGAAGTCAGAGTGATAAATGCAACATGAATGACTTTGCGAGGTTGTCAAATAAAATGCACATATGTGTCCGATAGAAATGTCAAGTCAAAGTGGAACAGACACATAAAATCTTAAAGTAATACAAGAACTTGCAAGTTGTGACCATTTCTTTAAATTAGATCATCAAAAACATGTTCTAAATCTGAATCTGTATATTCACAGATGTGATTAATTGCACATCCCTACATACATTTAATCAAAATTAGTGGTATCACTTTGTCTGTTTCAAAAATGTGTTATTATTTGATTCAGCAGTGCTGCGTGTACAATACTTTTGCTCAGTTGAATGGTGTCTATATTTCCAAAAAAGTTGGCTCACCAAGTTAAACGTAATTACAGTTGATTGAGATGATTTGCAAAACACTGAAATCCTGTATTTAATTAGAAATATCACTAGGAAACTGAGAGATTCCTTGTTTGAAATATACATGGTCATGTTGAGTTTGATTCCAGCAACATGTCTCACAAAAGTTGGGTCAGTAGCAAAAAAGCACCAGAGTTGTAAAGAGCAAAACATCTGTGCTGGAATGTGACAAACAGGCAATAGTTTAGTAATGTGACTGGGTATAAATAGAACATCTCCCAGAGTGTGTCTGAAGTAAAACTGGTGAGGGGTTCACCACTGTGAACAATACAGCAACAATTTAATTATGTTTGTTGTTGTACAATTGTAAAGAACTTGAGGATT
Organism: Pseudamia nigra; assembly: GCA_029823295.1. Lineage (NCBI taxonomy): Eukaryota > Metazoa > Chordata > Actinopteri > Kurtiformes > Apogonidae > Pseudamia > Pseudamia nigra. The sequence goes on along the minus strand of JAQQAE010008003.1, from coordinate 10,971 downwards.
TTGTGTCTTACAGTTACTGACATAATTCAACTACTCAGACAATCTGGAGAAATCGCTGTACACAGGCTGAAAAACAACTCTGAATTTGTGTGATCTTCAGGTCATCAGATGACACTGCATTAAGACACAAATTCTGTGGTGGACATCATCGCATGGGCTCAGGAATACTTCCAAAAAACATTATCTGTGAACAAAGTTTGTCAGCTGAAACTATACCATGCAAAGAGGACATAAATCAGATCCAGAAACACTGCAGCCTTCTCTGCCTTTGAGTTCATTTAAGATGTACTGAGGTGAAGTGAAAAACTGTTGTGTGATTTGATGAGTCAAAATCTAAAATTCTTTGTAGAAATCAAGGATGCTTGATTGCAGTAGCTATTTTTCCTCAACCCCTGTAAGTACAAGCAGTCTGGATCACTATATGCAGAATATTGTCCATATCTGTCTTGTGGTTTGATAGAATCTATTATGGTGTTATCCTGTGTTGCATTTGATATGTTACATGCTTTGTGCATAGGAAAACCCGGTAAAGTAGGAAAATCAAGCAAAAGTTAACAAAACTACACTGGATGTTGTTTTTATCACAGATTTGAATACTATGTAATACACCTTTTTAAAAATATGCCTCATTTTTCTTATGACTCTTATATAAAAAACCTTGAAACAGAAGGATGATTTCAGATGATTTCAAATGATTCATTTTTGCACCTATGTCAGCATAGATTAACAAGCTACACTTAAATGTAAACTATTTTTCTGAAAACATCCAAAACAATGATGTCAAGGCTTTTTCTTTGTGATGAGTTTGACAAAGCAGGAAGGCATAAAAATGCAAATAATTACCAGCTTTTCAAGTCAACCTGGGGTCCAAAGTATTTTTTTAGATAAAATGACTTGGTTCTTCACTTCATTTTAACATCTGCTTTTAAAAATGACCATGGAGACACAAAAAGATATGTTTTTTATCCTTTGAATGATCATGACACCAGCAAAACTGATGATAACTTGCTGTTGCAACATTAATTGGCAAAGTCATGAATACAAGCCAAAATGATGATGCCACAAACATTTATTAAGGAAAAATGCCAAGGACGGTTCGTCCCGGAGCTACTGACACTGATGTATGCAGTGAGCATGAAAACCCCTCTAAAGAATCTCTCACACACTCCAAAAACACAGTAAAAAGCAGCACCTCAGCGTTATTAATAATGGATCAAAGGGGAGCATGTAAGCAGCCAGGCGTCCATGTTGGCTCTGCATTGATCCATGTAAAGCATATGGTGCACGGTGCAAAGCCATGACCTTGAGGATTATATTAAATCTAAAAAACACAGCCGGCATCGATCCAGCCTGAAACGGGTCGTACGTGTAACCTGCTCTGAAATTCACGACAGCATCCAAATAAATATGAACCACAGTGAACTGGGATTTAGGAAGGATGTTATTTACAAAAATATGAGGTGGAATCATAGCAATCTCCATTTAATCTGGGTGCAAAAGGCCCCTGCAACGTAAAAGTGATTGAAGATAAACACTGTACTGGCACTAGTTTCCATTTTTACAGTGAAATTACAGCCTCTTGTGTTATTTACTGTCATTTTGCCTGTTGTAGCCTTGTCTACTTGAACCATTTTATCTTGTATTGTCAGAATCTGGTTGAATGCATCTGTGAGTATTTGTAACTTACAGTATAATTTGTATTTTATAGTACTCTCTTAGTTCAAGAACCAAAAGCTATATTTTGTAAGTCCTTGGGGCCAAGTTTAAGAAAAATGCTGTAACATGTTTTGCTGAAGACGAATCCACATATGGTGAGACAGTTATGTTGTATAATCATTAAGCGTAAAAGGTAATTAGTATTAAGACTGACTGGACAAAATAAAGAAAGTAAGCTATAAATTACATGAAAACAAAAGTAAAAATAATCTACAAAATGAAATAGAGTATAAAATGAGTAAATGATAAAGAGACTGAAATAGGAAAGTACAGAGAAAGAAAGAGAAAGAGAGAAAAAGAACAAAATAATTGAGAAAAGTATCAACAAAGTATCTGGGAAACCACAAAAATGAACAACACAATCAAAGAAATGCACCAAAATGAATCACATAAGCGAGGAAAAGCAGAAAAACAAATAAGAATGAACCAAAATGAATGAGGAAATGCTAAAAAAAAAACCAGACCAATTGAGGAAATTTGCAAAAATTAACTAAATAATCAATGATTGAGCAAAAGATCGGGTTGATTCAGGAAATGAACACAAACTAAAACAAAATATCAATGAAATGTACAAAATAATTGAGGAAATGGACAAAATGAACAAAAAATATCAACACATTAATTAAGAAAAAGGAGTAAAGTTTCCTGAATTTAGGTCCCAGTCATTGGTTTGGGAATTGGACAATTAAAAGTGAATGGTACCGTAACAATAATACCAAGAAGAAACCCTTTTCAAGCTTTGGAGACTGAGACTCTAACCCATTTTTGTGTTTGTTCCCAAGACAAAAAACTGTGACAAAAATAAATAAATCAGAAGAAAAAGCATTAGGTTGAAGCAATGGAAGTGTGTAAAGGGAAAACCTCCTTCTTCCACTTTATCATCGTCTCATTTTAAGTTAGAGCCACGTGGGAATGCAGTCTGCAGCTTCTCTCTGTAGATTACTGACTTTAATAATGTCTCTAAAAATGACTAATTAAAAAAATGCTGCAGGTGAACCGCAGCTGTTCCCTCAACTCTGCTGAAAACACCACGAGGCTGCAGAGAATAAACTGAAGACGTATTTAATTACTTTTCAGGATTCTCCTGCAAAACCAGAGGGCAATAATTAACACCAAACTACACTGAATATGAACAAAAAATGAACAAAATAATTCGTAAAGTGAACAAATGGACAAAACAGAACAAACAAAATGGCCCAAAATTAACAGTATAGCAATGAAATGGAGAGGGAAAAAAGGAACAAAAACAATCCACCAACTGGACAAAAATTAACACAATAATGCACAAACATGAACAAATAGTGACATAATAATCCATAAAATGAACAAAAATGTTCATAATAATCAAAATATCAACAAAAATGACCAAGATTATTCACAAAAAGAACAAATGAACAAAATGCACAAATGTGCAAAAATTATTAACAAAATGGACAAAAATGATGAAGGTGATGGACAAAATGAAAAGAATCTTAAGACAGCAATCAAGAAAATGAACAAAAATCACCAAAACAATTAACAAACTGAACCAAAAATGAACACAATATCAAATCAAATGGCAAAAAAAAATCACTATATTGCAAAATGGTGACCTGGTAACACAAATAGAGTAAATACACCAGAGTGGAATGACACAGTTGAAAGTACTGTCCATAATATTGTTGAATATGTGGGACTCCAGTCTTTGTCTGCTGTAATGCTGGGTCAATACAACGTCAAAAAACACATTTCATTGAGACTTGCATGGATGTTTTGGATCAGCGTTAATACGACAGCCAGTGTATTGCGTAACATGTAAATCGGCCCCCTCCTCGTCGCTTCTGCTGGTAAAGTTCCCTGTCAGTCCTGCTGCTTTGATGTGGCTCCAGGTTTGACACGTTAGCTATTATCTTATGTGTGTTTTCCACAGGGCCTCCTACACACTCTTAAAGCTGTGAGGATGTGGAAGCCAGAGGATGGTGACGGTGCGGCTTAGCGAGCAAAGTCACAGCCACATGCTGTTTTTAAGTTACTCTCCATGGAGCGGCAGCGACAAAACCTGCTGACATGTTGCAAATGTGTGACTTTGCCAAGTGGAATAAGCAAAAGGATGCAGGGGATGCTCCTGAGGATCTGTTCAGTGGGTGCAAAACAACACCAGGCTAAGTCTGAGGCTCTTACATGGTGTGACAAAGACTGTAAAATTAAGATTAATTCCCTTTTCCTGCAGCAGTGCTTCCAACTTTGTCAGGTAAAGACCCAAACAAAGAAAGTTGGTGCTGCCTATACAACCTAGCATTTTTACGTTTTAAAATGTAAATATGATACATAAGAATGAACACAAGTTTTGACTTTATATTGTGAACTCCAAGCATTAAATCAACCAAATGACCAAAAATTAAGAAGATAATGAAAAACATTTCATGAAAATGAATATAATCATCAAGACAACAAGCAAAATAATAAACTTAGACCCCCACCACCTACTAAGGCTACTTAACACCAGACAGGTCTTCCATGACTTTAATCACGTACCCTGCAAATGGTAAAATGAATGCTACGGTCATGGCTAGATTTTCTTTAAAAAGCGTTGTTGTTTCCGAGATGATGTGAGCATTTGCTAGAATGATATCTGATCCCCGAAAACCAGGTGGAAGTGCATGAGTTGCAATCAAGTTTGAGCACTGATCAAGCCGGTATCAATCGCCATCCATCATGATCTGACTCAGAAGCTGATATGCAGTTACAGCAAACTGCAAATAGAATCAACACCATAAAAATACTGACTTTCTGCATACATTTTGAACTAAACTAAACTAAATGCCTAATTGTCCCCCAAAATTGAAGAAACAAGTTTGTGCTGTTACATGCTGTGTTTAAAACCACAAACCTAAAAGGACCCCAACCACTTCCTACTAAAGTTTTTGCTACTCACCATCAGACAGCTAAGGGTTTCCATGACTTTTATCGAGTACCTCGCACCTGTATAACATCATGCCACAATCATGTAGCATACATGGAGATTCCCCAGATCTTAATGTAATCAATAACCTATGACTGATCCTCAAAAACCAGGTGGAAGAGCATGTGTTGAGATCAGCTTGGAGCATTGATCAGGCAGAATCTGGCCCAGAAGCTGCAGAAGTCATATAGAGCCTCTGTAACACTGTAAATACTGACTTTTTGCATATATTTAAGTGTCTTAAACTTTTACAATGCTTAACGGTCCTCCATAACTGAACAAACGAGTTTTGCAAAGGATAATTTGTGTCACTGCCAAAACATACATACCTGGGGAATTGAAAACAGATGGCCCAGGGTCATGATCAAGCAGCAGAATGTAAAGACTTGGGAATGACAAGGGTCTCTTTGTGTGAAGCTGCCGTCCATTGCTTTCAACAAAATGTTGTGTTTATTGTTGCAATGTTGACCTTAATCAAATGATAAGCTGCAGTGCTAAAAATATATCTAATTATGCTGTGGAAAATGAAAAATGCATTTGTGGCCCAGTAAATTTATGCCAGTGACAAATGAAAATGTACAAGCAGGATCCACTGAAAGCTTTATATCAGCTTAGTAATGGTGTAAATCTAGAAGCAGCCATAGTGTGTGTTTGTGACACATCTGACATGGAAGAAGCGCCTTGACTAATTTTAACCAGGAATCCTGAACACGAATGAGTCACCGACGCCAGCGCGAAGCAGAGATGTGACAGCAAGGCTGTTGTGACTTCAGTCGGACGAGCCCAAGACCATTTTTCTCCACTGGTGGAGACCCAGAAATGTCAGATCTGTGATGTGGTTTATAGAAGACTTATCTTTTCAAATTCTGAGGCAGCACACTTTTACTCCAGTGGCTGAGCATTTTTCCCCCCTCTGTAGATGTGCTTGTCAGATTGTGTAAACCCTCCTCCTCGAACACAGACCCACACATATGTACATGCTACAGCCCATGGTTATCACAGACACTGTCATTGAAGGATCTCATGAACTCATTTAGTTCTGCGTGTTAAGGTTTTCTGCGTTTGCAGCCGCATAAACAACTTCTCAAATTATCCGGTCTGCACTACATTACATTAGCTTCATTAATCCTCAGTGTGGAAACTCATTTGCCACTAATTCAAGTTATACAAGCAACAAACTGTGCAAACCTGGCTTTCCTGAACCTAGTGTTGGGGTCTAACATGGGTTGTGGAAGATTTTTGTTTATTATATTGATCATTTTGCTATTTTTTGTCCATTTTCTGTGTTATAATGTTTATTTACGCTTTATCTTTTGATCTTGAGCTATCTATCTACAGTATCTAGCTATCATTTTCTTGCACACATTGCACATTTTTTGCTATTTTTTGTCCATTTTATAACTGAAATTGAATCCTCATATTATAGTAGTGTGGTATTTTTATGCTTTTTAACAAGAATTATGACTGAACCTGTAAGTAGTGAATAAAAAAGTGAGTGTAATTATCAAGAAAATGACAAAAAAGACTAAATTGGTGTAATAAACAAAACATATAAACAAGGAAGAAAGCAAAGAAAGCATGAGCAAAATAATCAGGATCATGAACAAAATCAAGAAAATAAACAAGATGATCAAACATTAACAAAATGATGAAAAAAGAAAAAAAAAACTGACAAAAATAGCAAAATAATCAAAGACACGAACATGAACAAAATAACCAATAATATGAATGATCTAATCAAGAAAATAAGATACGTAATCAAAAAGGTGAACAATAATGAACAAACTATTCATTGAACAAACATGAGCAAAATAATCAAGGAAATAAACCAAACAAACAAAACAATCAACAAAATAAACATGGTTATCAAGAAAATGACCAAGATAATAAACAACAATCTACAAATTAATAAAGAAAATTAAGAGGATTATCAAACGTGAGCAAAGATGAATAATATAATATAGTATCATCAAATCAAAATGAAGTAAATAACCATGAACACGAGCAAAAATAAACAAATAGCAAGACAATAGTCAAGAACATGAACAAAAGTGAACACAGTGATCAAGATAATAAACAAATATGCACAAATAAATGAAGAAAATAAAAAAGATGAATAAAATAATCAAGAACACGAACAAAATAGCCAACATCGTAAACAAAAATTGACCAAAAATGAAGTAAATAACCAGGAACTTGAACAAAACATCAACAAAGACCAATACAATAATCAAGAAAATGAACCCAATGATCAGAATAGTAAACAACAATGCACAAATGAATGAAGAAAATAATCAGACGTGAGAAAGAGTGCATAAACAAATCGGGGAAATAAACAAAATTCTTGACAAAAATGGACCAAATATGAAGCAAATAAACAAAATATGAGGTATAATCAAATCAAAAATGGAGTAAATCACATAGAATATGAGCAAAATGTCAACAAAGATGAAATGATAATCAAGGACATGGACAAAAATGAATGAATGATCAAGATAATAAACAAAAGTACACAAATGAATTCCCTCCTTGAATCGCCACCTCACTATGGTGGAGGGGTTTGTGTACCAGAGTGATCCTAGGAGCTATGTTGTCGAGGGCGATTTGCCCCTGGTAGGGTCCCCCAAGGTAAGTTGGTATAAGGTGACAGGTCAGACTAAGAGCGATTCAGAAGACCCTTATTATGTTGAATTTCCTGTGGACCCACCACCTGCAGGAAGTGTCGTAAGGATCTGGTGCTATGTGGTTTGGGTGGAAGCTGAAGACGGGGGCTGGAGTAGTCCAATTCCCAGTTGCCAGAACTAGCTCTAACTGGGGAGAGGCCCTGGGGCAGACCCAGGACACACTGGAGGCGCTGTGTCTCTCGGCTGGCCTGGGAGTGCCTGTGGTGTGTGTGTGTGTGTGGGGGAGGAGGTGTCTGGGGAGAGGGAAGTCTTCTCTGCTTGAACTGCTGCCCCCAGAAGATGATGGATGGATAGATGGATGGCACAAATCAATGAAGAAAATAATCGAACATGAGCAAAATTGAATAAAATAATCAAGTAAGTGAACAAAACATGGGATGGAAATAGACCTAAAATGAATCAATAAAATATACACACACAAACAAAGTGAGCATATATTGTCAAGAAAATAGACAAAAATGCACAAATACGTATGATGGCAAATTTTGGTAAAGGCAGCACAAGCCACATTATCCACATCTCCAGCTCAGTGTCATAGTGCACAGTACAGGCTAAAACAAACCTTTACATAGTTAAATCAGTGTGGATATGATTTACTGAGCAGTTCCCAGTGTAATCAATGATGAACAGTTAATTGGATCCTAGTGGGGACTGATGTTCGTTTGTGTTCCTAGTCGTCCATTATGCTGTAATCAGTCCCCGAGTCCCATATGTGACATTTACAGTAATGTGATGTTTTGTTATCGATTTGTGCACAGTGGGGCCTCGGAATGCATTGTGAAATTTTATCTTCTCTGTCTGGGGGGAATTTGTTCTGTTCGGACAGTGTGTAGCATGTTTTTGGAATTAAACGGAGTCCGGCGTAAGCGTTTCCAGACGTGCAGTGCAGACGTCTGGCCTGTAGCCATGACATGTTTCGGCACTTTCTCTAAAGCATTGCATATGTTTTATTTAAAGTGTACAAAGAACGGCTCAGACTGAAGTGGAAAATGAGGCAGAATTGATGGGAGGAATTTGAAAGAATAAAAATTGCCAGACAGGCTTATGAAGGGGGTAAACTGTAAATGGAGGTGTAGATTTCATAAGGGATGGGGTATTAGATCAGTAAAAAAATGCATCTGTACTGTACCTCCCCGATCATTGAAAGAGATTAAATTCACTTTGCATTTACAAATTCACTTAAATTCACCTGATTTTTAAATAATGACATTTTGGGATTTATTTATTGTTATCTTCCTTATTTAATTTATTCAATTTTGTTCATTTTTTGGACTATTCAATTTTGGTCATTTTTGTATTTCTATGAAGTATTTTGTTCTATTTGTTGCTTACTTGGTTGTTTTTTGATGCCTGTTTTTGTTCATTTAGTTGATTGGTTTGCTTCTTTTTCCCAGTATTTCATTCTATTTGTTATGTTTGAGTTTATTTTGTGGCTTTATTGCAATTTTTTGTCTTTTATGTATTATTTTTGTTCATTTTTTGTCTTTCTGTTAAGGGTTTTGATCCATTTGTTACTTATCTGGTCATTTTTGTTGCTCATTTTTTAATTCCTTTTAATTTTTATCATTTTGCTCATTTGTGTCATTCAGCAAAGTATATTGTTCCATTTGGGGATTATTTTCGTCATTTTCTTTCATATTTGTTCATTTTACTTCATTGTTTTTGTTCATGTTTGCCATTCATTTTCTAGATTATTTTATTCCTTTTTATTCTTTCTGTTAAACATTTTGTTTGTTTTGTTGCTTACTTTGTTCTTCTTGTTATTCTTTTAAATATCATGTACTATTTGGGCGTTATTCTGTTACAGAAATTAGAACACTCTATTGGATTAAGAGTATCGCACTAAATTTGGTTTCAGTCTTGCTTCATACAAAGATATCAATTTGTACAAATTAACAACTAGTCATCCACACAATCTAAAGTTGGATACGGCATTCCACAAGGCTCAGTATTAGGACCAATACTTTTTACAGTTTACATGCTGACATCATAAGAAAACATGGGTAAGATTTTCAGTGTTATGCTGATGACATACAGCTGTATATCTCCATGAAACCGGATGAATTAAATACTACTTCAACAAAATTCCATGTTTGTTTAAAAGAAATTAAAGTCTGGATGACTTCTAACTTTCTCCTGCTGAATGAAAATAAAACCAAAGTTATTATACTGTACTTGACCCAAGGAATCTAAAGACTACACTCTCTAATGACTTCCTTAATTTTGACAACATTTCAGTGGATTCCAGTGCAGTTGTGAGGAACTTGGGGGTGATCGTGGATCAGGACTTATCCTTCAGTTCATATATAAAACAAATGTCCAGAATTGCCTTATTTCATCTCCATAATCTTGCCAAAATTTGGAATGTCCTCTCCCAAAGGGACGCAGAAAATCCATGCCATTGTTACATCTAGGCTGGATTAGATTACTCACTATTGACAGGGTGTCCAAATAAAGAAATAAAAAGTCTCCACCTGATCCAAAATGCTGTAGCACGAGTTTTAACTGGAGTCAGAAGGAGGGATCATATTTCTACAATACTAGCTTCCCTTCATTGGCTGCCTGTAAAATTTAGAATCAAATTTAAAATCCTCCTCTTAACTTCTAAAGCCCTAAACAACAAGGCTCCATCCTATATCAAAGACCTTATTGTTCCCTATAAACCAATCAGAGCTCTCCGTTCTCAGAGTGCAGGTCTACTTGTGGTTCCTAGAACTGGGAGGCAGAGCCTTCAGCTACCAAGCTCCTCTCCTGTGGAATCAACTTCTAATGTGGGTACGGGATACAGGCACACTCTGTATCTTTAAAGCTATGCTTAAAACTTTCCTTTTTGACAAATCATATAGTTACAGTGGATCTCAAAAGTGTACACACCACTGTTCAAATGATATGTTTTTGTGATCAAAAAATTGACACCAAGATAAATAATTTCAGAACTATTTCCACCAACAATGTGACCTATAATCTGTGAGACGCAATCGAAAAACAAACTGAAACCTTTAAAGGGGAAAAATAAAAAAATAAAAGACGTAAAACAACCTGGTTGCATAAATATGCACACTCTTAAACTAATGCTTTGTTGCAGCACCTTTGGCTTTTATTACAGCATTCAGTCTTTTATTTTTAGGGTAGGAGTCTATCAGCATGGCACATCTTAATGTGGCAATATTTGCCGACTCTTCTTTGCAAAACCATTCCAAATCTGACAGATTGTGAGGACATCTCCTGTGCACAGCCCTCTTCAGATCACCACACAGATTTTCCATTGGCTTCAGGTCTGGACTCTGGCTGGGCCATTCCAAGACCTCACTCTTATTCTGGTGAAGCCATTCTTTTGTTGACTTGGATGTGTGCTTTGGGTCATTTCCATGCTGAAAGATGAAGTTCCTATTTATCTTCAGCTTTCTCACAGAAGTCCGAACATTTTGTGCCAACACTGATTGATATTTGGAACTGTTCATAATTCCGTCCACCCTGAGTAAGGCCCCAGTTCCAGCTGAAGTAAAACATCCCCTAAGGCATGATGCTGTCTTATGTATGTACTACGCAGACCGTACTTGCCAGAAATTTCTGCAGCTCCTTCAATGTTGCTGTCGGCCTCTTGGCAGCCTCCCTGACCAGTTTTCTTCT
>JAQQAE010008002.1:0-15482 GCA_029823295.1 Pseudamia nigra | reverse complement strand
ACGGTATGACGGAAAATTTTAGTGGTTTTGAAACCTTGACGTTTTCATACCGTGGTATACCGTAAAACCGGTAACCGACCCATGCCTAGTCTGCTCTATGTTTGGACAGTTGACCTTGCAGGTCAGCATAGCTTACAACCTCATACGTGCATGAGCTCATGCACTCACTCACAGAGTTGAAACCAGGCATAGCGGTAGCTACCACAGAGCCAGCAAGTGTAGCTTATCTAGCTACGGGACGACTGAGGCAGCCTGCATTTCAGATTCTCTCAACATCTGGTATACATAAGAAAAGAACAGACATACTAGGTTGACAACTGTGAGACTGTAAGCTGTATCGAGTGGCAGGTCACCTGTTTAATCTATTACATCGGTCCACCATAAACGATTGGCTACTAGTTACAGTAGTTTCCAAACATTGTAAACAGCACCTTCAATGTACAGTGTTGAATATAATAAAAATAAAGGGAGAACCCCTGAATCAGAAGGTGTGTCCAAACTTTTGACAGGTGGTGCATAATGACACATTCATTAAATTTCATTCATTTATTTGTACTTGAAATTTCCTTCATATGCAGTAGCTTTGAAGATAAAAACATCTTTGAATTAAAAGATTCAAGCTGAATTTAATAATTGAGTGTTTTAGCAGCTTTCCAAAGGGAAAATCCTTAACATGTCCGTTTAACGTGGTTAATGAGGCTGTGATCACACAAATGAAAGAATGTACACCTTCAGGAGGCTAAATCTTGCCTCAGGCTCTAACTGCCTGAGAAGCCAAATGCAGAGTCTGTACTCATGACTTTGTGACCTCTTTCTCTTTAGAATCATGCAGATTAATTAGGAAATAATGGTAGCACTGTCTTACAGCAGGTTCAGTATAACAATGGTCTTTTCTCAGGTGGCTAATGTTAGATGGAAACTATTTAAGAACATGTCCCTCTTACCACATGGTGACAGTTGAACTCCTTCATGACAGAGGCTTCATTCAAAAATTCAATTCGCTCCCTCATGCTTGCCGACTCATTCACTGTCTTGATGGCCACTCGTGTCTCAGGTTCATCCTTGACCACTCCCTTAGCAATGCCTTCATACACCATGCCAAAGGAGCCCTGGCCCAGCTCCCTGTGCATAGTAATCTTCTCCCTTGCTACCTCCCACTCATCAGGGACATACACTGTCATGACAAAGTAAAACAGCAGGTCAGTACACAACACACAAATGCCACAAAAATGCTCTTTGGCATCAAAACAGTTCTTACTCTCAGCAGCACTGAAGTATTCTGGGTTGACAGATGCATAGAGAACTCCATTTCCAAGTCTGTCACTATTTCTGTTGAAACAAACACAGTTCAGTTTGCCTGCAGGCAGCTCTGAAGGATACGCTATTCTCTGTGTGAAGTTTAGTCTTCTCTGCAGGAGAATGTTAATGAAAACAGCACCTATTAACTCTAATTAACATTACACTGGTCATTAAGTTTCATGAGCATAGCAAAGCGTAACACTATAATCAAGGAGGTTTGTTATTCAATGTGGCAGCCATGTTCAGAAAAATACTTGCCTCTTTTTATTAACAAAGAAGAGTATTGTGATGAGACTGGCAATGATGAGCGTCACTATGATGGGAATTATGATGACCAAGTACAGCTTATCTATACTGTCTCCTGTCAGAGAGAAGAGAGGAGGCACTGGCATTGAGGATGCAATTTCACATCCAACTCCATCTTAAAATATTGCAGTAAACAGATACCATGCATTATTAAGATATCAGAAATGTTGATTTACGTTTAGGTGGGTGCACATAAAAAAACACGCTTTCTGTCCAGGAGCCATTCCCTGCTAGAGAGGTGGCGCGCACACGAGCAGAGTAATTCCCTGATCCCAGGTTGGTTAGCCGAGCTCCTCTGTGCTGACGGAAATGCTGCTGAGACACACACTCATGTTTCTCAGGCTGAAAGAGAACAGAAACATTGTGGTTATTGTTAGAGGGCTATGAAACAGTCAAGGTCAGGTACAGAGTGCCAAGCTCAGTATGATGCATACTGGTTATAAAACATGTTTTTGCCAGCACAATGTCATTATTATTTACTGGTCACCCGTAAACCAATGGATTGTGAAGATTACATCTCATCACCCTTCCAAAAATATAACTTTTGGCTTTTTTTAGTGCTAAAATATTGGTCATCCCTTAAAATCAGTCAGCAATGAGAAACTTTCCAATCCTGTCCAGTGAAATTCAAAGAAAACAGGAAAGGAACACTTTTTTGGAATGGAGTGGGACTATTTTTTTCCAACTCACCTCAAGGCCCAGACGGAATTTGATCTCGTACATCAGGATGAGTCCGTTGGGCATGACGGGCTCTGGCCAGCGCAGCATCACACTACCCTCAACCTTGTCATCAATCTCACAGACCACCTTTCCAGGGATGTCATCTGCTTTGTCTGGGAAACACATGCAAAATATTCCAACAATGTGCTTGCAGAAAATCCACTTCATCCATGACAGTATTCAGGTTAGTGGGGATCTCACCTGCTGGTCTGGTCCTGGAGAAGACAAAGTCTGCAGCACTGCAATGCCCCACCTCCTCATTACAGGCATGGATGTCAACTCGGTAGACAGTAAAGGGCCGCAGATTCGTGATCTCGATATATTCTGCTGTGCTCTTGTCCTCTGAGAAGGGGTACTCCCGGATAGGGGGCATGCCATCTGTGCTGTTATCTCCAGGGCCAAAGGTGGTGTTTCCTCTTCCATCATTCAACAGAGTGCTGTTAGCCACACCAAAAACATCTCTGCGGCGACGGTCTGGTGGTCTGAAGTACAGAGGGACAACTCAGTGCAACTGGGAGCACTATCATCACAATAAAAACCAAAATGCCGTAAAAGTCCTCCTCAACCAAATCATAGCAACAGGTTCATAGCCTCAAAAAGCATTTGAAACAAAAACTGAACATCCCAAAGGACTGGGTGGAGTGAGTGTGTGTTTTGTATGTGCGTGTATGTGCTTGTCTGCGTGGACCATGAGTCCAGATGCTGAATACTACTCCCTGAGGTGCAGTGTAAGAGGATGAGGTCAGACAGATCATGGTGAGGTGGACAGACACAGAAAGGCAGACAGAGATATTTTCCACAGTAAAAAAAATACTTTGTTGCCTTCCAAGAAAAAACGTCAATAAACAATGAAAAAGGCTAAAACAAAAGCCAAAGAGAAAATTATTAAATTGTAATGATCTGCTTTCATCAGCCAGACAGAAGGCACTATGGTTGCTGGACAATAAAACCTCACAGTGCAGTTGATGGCTGTGGAGCAGCCTGCAGCTGAACATGGTCACTACTGAAGACGAGCTGTCACCGACATCAGTGACCGGAACAGTAACACGAGCACCGCCATAGGACACCTTTCACACAGTTACCTGTCAAAGACTACAGCTGCAAGAAAGGAAAAAAGATACTGACGCTGATTAAGGTGGAGATCCAACCAAGGGAGAAGGAAGAAAGTTCATATGGGGATGTAAGTGTTAAGCATAACAGAGCTTGTGTAACTGATGTTGAATTAAAGAGGAATTCATGGATAGATGTTAAAAAAATAAAACTATTTACAGAAGGGCTGATCCAACTGCCTAAAAGCCTTTTTAAAAAACCTGCATATGGGATTAAAGCAGTACAATGTAAATTCTGTAACTACATTTTTACTGTAAATAATGAATTTATCCTGCTTTTAAAAGTCTTGTATTAATGTCAATAATGTCACTCAGAGATTTCTAAAGCTCACAGCAACCACTTCCGTTTAATATGTCAGAAACGCCATATTTTCAATTTGCCTTTGCCAGTGGAGCATAGTACTCAGGTAAATGTACTCCTTTCCATGTATCAGAGTAGTTTTTTCAAATCAATTTACTTCTGAGAGTACAGTTACAGAATACTTTTTACTCCTACACAGTTACATTTATGATGAAAAAAATACTCTAATGTACTAAATTATACTCTATAACACTTGACCACTGCTCAATGAGTGGGAGTAAAAAAAAAAAGGTTGAAACTAATAAAATAACCAAGTAAATCAATAAAATGAATAAACAAGAAAATGAGCTGACATTTTCAACAATAATCATTACAATGAACGAGAGAAGTGCAATAAATCAACAAAATAAGAATCTAAACAAAATCTAAAAAAATTACAAAATAGGGCATAGAATTAACAAAAGGACCAACATAATTAACAACCAAGCAAAACAGTTAAGTAAATTGTAAAATATAAAACCTAACAAGCACAAATTAACAATACAAGCAAAAATGAAGAAAATTATTAATTAAATTAACCAAAATGAACAATATAATTGAGAAATTGAGGAAAAAAAATCAACAAAATAAGCAAAAAAATGAGAAAGAGCGAACAAATTAAGCAACAACAGTGGTAAAAAAAAATAATAATGCAATTTTCAAAACCTAACAGGATAAGCAACAAAATGAAACAAAATTAATCCAAATAATCAAGGAAATTAACAAAAATGACCAGAGGACCTGTTGTCTGAATGCAGTACATTAAAATACACAGTAATAGCTTCCAATAATAGCTTAGTACTGGAGTAGTTTTTTATGGAATACCTTTTTACTCTTACACAAATACTTCTATTTATGAGTACTTTTACTTCTAGTTGAGTCATTATAATTATAAGTAACAATACTTTTGCTTGAGTGCTGTTTCAGTTCACTCTACCCATCACTGGAATTCACATAAGATGAAACTCCTCAGAAGTCAGGGAAACTCAATGACTAATATTTTGAACACTACTGGGAATATAAATGCAAAACCAGTAGAGATAATTAAGGACAGGTAAAGTGAAGCATTTTCTGTGCAGACATGTGCCAACCACTAAAGACAGACACACCGTGGGAAACACCAGTCTCACTGATGTGCTAACATTCCTCTTTGACAGTTATAAGTAGCACAGTGTAATCCAACATCCAGTACTCGCAAGTAAAATTTGCTACTGATAATCAAAACTTCATGTCAAATATCAGAGAAGGAGAAGACATAAATGTAATAAATTCATATTCAGCAGTAAAACCTGAGCTCTTGAGCTGTGAGCATGAAGACGAGAGATGGACAGTTTAATTTCAGTACATGCAGTAAGAGCGTTACTTAAAGCAGGGCAAGCCTTACACGGCAAGATGCCGACTGAAGCTTGACCTTATAACTATTGAGTGTTCTGACATCCCCTATAGAAAGATCTACTTTTATGCAATGGAATCTGGTAGGGAGAACTGCAGCTATACATTAGAATTGTGGATTTTTATTTATGTGTGGCTTTATGTAAATAAGAGCAATCTCTCTGAACTCGGTGTTAACAACAGATAAAATGTGGTAGCTTTATCAATTTGTCAATAAATAAATGTTTGCTGGCTAAAGGTCTTGAACTGTACCAGAAATTCAGTGTCACTGGCAGCCATTCTTCTTGTATAGTCAACCTCCTTTCCTGTAGTCTGCCATCCTTACTTTCTGTTTGTCTTCTGGAGTTTGCTAACCAGTGTGATGGGGCTCTTCCCTCATTCATTTAAATTCCAGATGGATTCACTGTACATTTCCTGGCAGCTGTCTTGCTTCAGAAAAAAAAGCACCCTGGACAAAAAGAGCGTTTAAGGGGAGGAGGAGAGTGGAGTGCCGAGTGGAGGGGGACAAAATGGAAAACATTTCCTCTTCTTTCTGTTTCTGTTTTCTGCCGCCCTCTTTCCCTTCACCCCGGGTTTAAACCTTGAACTTTAGAAAAAACCTTCCTAGTCTTTCTCTGGAGTGGTTTGTAATAATGCTGGCTCTGTTACAGTGGGGAGACCATGCATGCTGAACCCTTTGCTGCAAGCCCGGTGCCTGCCACCCGCCTGTTTCCTAGACAGCTATACTATAACAAATCAACACAGCCAGAGAGGAGGGGTGGGGGACTGTGGGAGCAGATACGTATGAGTTCAATTACAACAGGAAGATATGTTTTATTATTCTTCGTCTGAAGGCATATCGATCCAATTCCACAAAGAAAAGGAAAAGGGTGCTGTAACACCACTTGAATGAATGAGCTCTAAAGGCTCAGGCACCGTTTGAAGGTATGGATTTATAAAGTACCTGCTGAGGATCATTAGAGAGAATCATAGGTCTCCATATTTTACTGGATGACACCATGAAGCAGAACATTATACCACCTATTTACAAATACATATACATGTGCACATTGCAAGGACTGTGGGAGAAGAAAGGAGTGTCTTCTAAACAGTGAAACATTCATAGCCACGAGCAAGTTAAATGATAACACAACACAGATGTCAGTCCTTTTTGTGGGGAACAAAAGGCTGAGCAACTACGAGTGTGCAGCCAAACTAGGTCCTTCAGACTCCTTAATCACATCTCTCTCCTGGGTTTGTTTGTGTTGCCTAAATTGCTGCCTGCTAGGTCCTGACATCCCCCGTGCCACTGTTGCCACAGCAACCGAAAGCCACGAGAGCACTAAGAAGGCTTTGGATCCTACTCAGCATGTCTCCTTATCTGCGCCGCCTGACAAAAGGGGCAAGCCCAGAGGGCCGACTCGGCCCAGTCCAGTCCATATATGCCCCCATGCTCAAGTCCTGTCAGCTCCAAAGACACCTGACATCCCGTCATTCCTCATTTTGAACCATCAAAGCAACAGAAGGTACAGAGCTGAGCTTTCAGTTGAAGAAGATACTCTACCTGGGCAGAAAGATTGCATTGTGAAGGAAGTTCTCAAAAGCTTTTTCAATGATGCGGTCATCTGTCTCCCGGTCCTTCTCCTCCTGTGTCTTTGGGCACCCACAGCACGGACCCTTTTCTGCCGCAGCCACGTCTGACTTAGTAGGTTTTGTGTTGTCATCCATGTCTGTGAGCTCTGTCGCCGGGACCCGGATAGGGATCTTGAGCTCTGTATAAAAAGAAATCAAAATGATTATTGATAAGCTGCATTAAACATTATTAACCCTAGAACACTAATGTTGATTGATTTCCACTCCTGTGATTGTGGTCACGTGATTTTCATTGTGTTGCTGCTGACTGAGTTGTGTGGGTTCTTGGGTAGATTTCGGCTGCTCACTAACATCATTAATGGTAGGCGTGTTTACCTGCTCCCAGCCATGGTTTTTTCAACACGCATGTATTCAGGTTAGTGATAGAGAGTAAAATAGTTTTGGGTGGATTTTACCTAACATTAGTGATAGTGAATTAAATCAAGGGGAACAACTTACAGGCCCGCCATATTTATTGCCATATATCATGCACAATCATTGTGCTGTCACAGACTTGACTCTGACATGCCAACAAGTGAGTAAAACATGGATAGGGTTTGCCTACACTGGAAATTGCTAGGTACGCAGATTTGTTCTTTTTCTCCTTACCACTACTACCCTACCTGTACTGACTATGTAAAGTATACTGCAAGTCAGAATGGTCCTGGAATTTGTATGTAATCCTTATTTAGTGCAATGGTCATAAATAAATATCACTTAGTGGCCATTTCCAAGGGAATTCATATGGTGAAAAACATTTTATACTCAGCTGGTCTTTCCCCCCCCTCTCAAAAAATGCAATTTATTGTGTCTCTCTCCCACAGTTGTCAGACAAGGCTCACATGTCCCAGGAATACATGGACCAAGGAACAAGTTCCTAGCTGCAGTATTTATATTTTATGAACCTTTCATTAACAAGTGCCTAATTTTTCAAAAATGTTTTTACAGGGTCACCCATGATGTATTTTTTTCATTTTATCAGATGCTGTATAGCTGGAAATAAATGAAGAGAACTTCAATTTCCCATGTGTTGTTGTACTTAAATATATTTTGATGAGAGGTGTTGAGTATATTTTATCAGGTGAAATATACTCAATATTAGTGTTGCAAAAATGTGCTTTGCTGCCTGAGGAAGAAGAGAGAAAGCTTCAGCTCTACCATACAGAAGTTGCTAAAAACGCATTTCAGTATTTTTTTTCAGATTCTGATGGTAGCACTTGTTTATCAAATAACTGAGACTAGATTTATCCAGCTGCCAGGACTGATGTGCAGAGTTGGGTTCAATGACAGTAGAAGTGGAAGTGTTGCCCTTAAGACATCTGCAATCTGCATGTCACTTAATAAAAAGAAAGTTCTGACCAGGTTTGCATTACTTTTGGTGCCCTTGTAAGTTTAGGATAAATTCATATGCAAAGAAATTGTTTTCTTCACAAAACAACAGAAGACAGGTATGCACAGCTGATAGGTGCTGCTAGTGGGGAACTTTTTGTCATCACTTGCTTAATTGAAGCATTGCAGCTGTTGTTTCGGATATGTGAAAAATTCATTCAGTACATGAAATCAAAACCAGTGGACTGATCCATCACGCAGAACTTCTGTCAAGTTGTGAGAATGTTTCCCATTCTGCTCTTGGCAAAAAAACAAAAGACATATTTGCCAAAAGAGTTGACAAGTGACAAAAAGTAGTAATTTTCAGAGGTGAGTACCCAAGTACATTTGCTCCTTTACATGTTCTTGAGTAGTTTTTCTCATGAAATGTACTTTTGATAGTGGATGTTATACAGAATACTCTTACTCAAGTTTCACTTTGGAAGAAAAAAAAATCTACTTTTACTCAGTTACATTTTGTTTCACCTCAGTGAGTTGCAGTAAAAAAGGCTGAAATTTAAAAAAAATAAAGAAAAATAATAATCAATCAAATTATCAAAAAGAAAAAGCTAAACAACAAAATGTGACAAAATGTACAAAAATAATCACAAAAAGCATCAAAATGATCCCAAATGTACAAAATTAACAAAACAAGCAAAAAATGAGCAAAATCACCAAGAAAATGAACAAAACTTACTTGACAGCTTTGAACAAAGCTGCCAACTAAGTTGTAAAAATAACACACATACAAATCAACAAAATGAGCAAAAAGGAAGAAAATAAATTAAATTAATAAAAATGAACAATATAATCAAGAAACTGCATAAAAAGTCAAGAAAATAAGCAACAATATGAGCAAAAGTGACCAAAAAGGTGAACAAAATAAGTAACAGTGATGCAAAAAATATTCAAAATAATCATAGAAATAAACAAAAATAACCAAAATATAGATTTGAAGACAGTATCTCGTGTTATACTAATATGAAATTAAAATTATTGTGGGTTTTTTCAGACACACTATTAATCTTACTTACAAGCGTTTATGAGTACTTCTACTTCTACTGGAGTCACTAGAATTATAAAGAAACAATACTTGTACTTGAGTACTGTTTCTGCTGCTTTGCCCACCTCTGTTTATTATTTTGTAGTACATATTCTGCAAACCTTTGGAGCAGTAGTTGTGATGGTACAGCTCCCTGTCCTCAGGCTGCTGCTGCCAGCGGACCAGGTAGTAAGTAAGGTTACCGTTGGGAAAGGCTGGAGGCGACCACTTCACCATTAGTTTGATTGAGGAGTTGGCATAGGCACGTGTGTCTTTAGGCATAGATGGCACTGCAAGATAACCAAATGCACCATAATGACAATATTACAGCACAAGTGCAAATACTCCACAGGGTCTTGCACCAATTTAATCAGAAATATCATTAATCACAGACTGAGGTTTAAACTTACAAGAAGGACGTGTGCGGATGTAAATGATATCACTCTTTGCCCCAGTAACATGTTTGTCCTTCACCTGCAGAGTAATCGCCTTTACAAAAATCGCATACTGAGTCCAAGGTTTGAGGTGGTGAAGACCGATTTTTGGGTCAGCATTTGTGTCCTGAGGAAGGTCTACATCCACCATGTGCCAGCTGTTTGAGCCACACCCATCCTGGCCATCAAATTCAGTGATGTTCTGGAAAGGACTGATGAAGAAACACACAAATTGATGCTTTTATGTGATGTTTGAAATAATAACTCTTCTTAATGGGTACTGCCAATCCAATCACTTACTAAGCAAGTTATTTGTTTAGGGTTTAGACATGCCATGATATTATGATGTAAACATTTCCACTTACGGTAATTTAATTTAATTGAAGTGATATCATTGTGGCTCAGTGGGAGAAAATCAAAAGCTCAGGTTTTTTTGGGGAAAAGGGTTATCTTCCATTACTTACGCCTCCTTATAGTAGACTATGAAGCTGATAAGGCCGGCATAATCTTGTGGCTCGTAGCGCTCCCATGACAGCTGAATAGTATAGCTTGTTGTGATGTTAGATTTAAACTTCAAGATATGGCTTTCACCTGTTGATAGAGCAAAAATAAAATACAGAAGTAAATAAAATAAAAATGACTTCTCCCTGAATGACTGAAAAAATACCAATCATCACAGACAGTTTGGACACCAATTCAATACTCACAGCTGGCCCTTTCACCATTGTTGCGGAAATCCCCTGGCTCTGGCTTTTCAGTTATCCCCGTTTTCTCCCACATCTTATGGATCTCAGACATGCAGAGTTTTGGGTTCATACGGAAGAACAGACGTCCGGTCCGAATTGTAAGGTTGTGCTGACTCCAGTCCCACAGGTTATGCAGGCGCTGGTTGTCAATGGCGGAGAAGGCATATATCCTGACAACATAGGGACATCGTGAAGAGGTTAAAAAGTAATCAACAAAGCATTTTTTATTCTAACCCAACATGTTAGTGGAAGTTCATGACACAAATTTGGTAAGTGCACCAGCAGTCCAAGTAGCACAGCACAACATTTCTAGAACGAAAGGAATGCCTGCCATCCTCAACAGCATTCCGTTAAGTGAAACTTTACCCTGAGATAGATGACAACAAGTAGGGCGGCAGGCTTTCCCATGACCCCTTTGGCCATTACAAAAAAAACTGCCCATGTATCTAAGACTGCCACTGATATTCCCATAAAGAGAGAACCGACAGACCTGAGACTTTCCATTTAGACCTTCTCCCTTATCTGACTTGTCTGCATAACTTTGACAATCACATTTCAAATGTTACGACATTATCTGGAAACAGTGTCACAAGATAATGCCCCCAATTCCCCTCAGTCACCACACACATCCACATGCACATTCACAAGGAAAAAAACTGCAGACAAGCCGTACTTGTCCATGAGATCCTGCCCATTGATGTAACGCAGACTCTTGAGGAAGGACAGAGAGCCAAGTGTGTGGGAGTGTCGAATCCTCACATAGCCAGTCACTGTCTGAATCAATCCCATGAAGTTCTCCAGCTCAGACGCTATGTTATCTGAGGACAGGAGATAAACACACAAACGGAGAAACAGAAATCAGCATATATGAGGCATATTAAAAAGCCACCTAGTGTACTACACCTACATAAGCTCTTAATGCAAATATCCCAATGAGCAGCCAAATATGTAAGTATGGAGATTAGCTTGTAATACACAGTGGCATTAAAGTACAAGGTGTTGAGTGGATAAGAGTGAAGTGCACAGATACAATGTTGATTTTGGGCATCCCAGCAGCTTAAAGATCATGGTATTTTTATCACATGATGCAATGATCCTAACAGGTGCAGGACAGTCAGGCATACTATAGTGCAGTATAGTTAGCAGTATTCACTAAAGGAATACTATAGCATATTGCAAAGCAGACTGCAGCCAAGATGCATGTTCTTCTGCTGAAAATGCTGGTGTAATGTGCTTAGCTGCAGCTGATGTAGATTAGTGCATGAAATGTATAGCCGGTGTTGTGTTAGTACACTGTGCCACTGCATGGATGCACTCACTTCCGCGCCGGATGTTGATGTCCAGATTGCCGTCAATGACAGTGCAGTCCTTCAGGGACTGAGCAGCATCTAAAGAGTCGATCACAGTAGACTGGCAGATCTTATCACACAGACCATTGCAGGCACTGCAGAACTGTACTTGCGCTGTACTATATAGAGCAAAATTGGGAAAAGAAGCATAAGGAAAAAGGGTCAAATAATGAGCAAAATCTCATGTGAACCTCTCTTGTTTGCCCTGCAATCATTTGTCCACTCCCCATATCTGAGGCATTCCAAAGGATCCAGGCGAATAAATTCATTGCATGATACAAGGTCACCTTTCACATGGGGAGTTTAATCTTTTATGGGCCCTCATCTGAACTCTGTTTCGTGAGAGACTGACTCACTGTATCGACCTCGGAGACAAAACAGAAAGGCAAGCCCAAAAATATACAGCATCAGAGACTTGACATGGAAAGTTTGGGAACTGACTGAGTCAAAACAGGGAGGAAAGTTGAATACAGAGACTTTTTTTGTTATTCTAGGTTAATGTCGAAGAAAGAATGCGTGAAGTAGAGAAATGCTGAAAGCTTAAGCATTCCAGCAGACTTCCATCTTAAAACCTCTGAGAATTTATCTGCAAAAAACAATATTACGTTACAAGTGTAACTGCACTCTATATTGTCTAGGAAATTATATTTTAAAAACCCAGCCTGCTTTTGTCCACTGGAACCTACTTTGGTGAATGAAACCTTTGAAGGGCCAGGGCAGATCAAGTTTAGCTCAAGGATACTTTATGCAAATCACGTCATTATGCAGAAGTACACAGTAAACACAAGCTGCTTCAGTGCTGATGAAGAGGAGCCTCATTTCTAGTCACTGGAATGTATAGCCCTGAAATAATACTGGGACCGTCTCTGAGAGAAAGATGTTATCTTTTACAAGTTTAAACTAAACTACAAATACAAATTTTCAAACTGTGTAAATAAAACACATTTAATTTTTTACAATGTTTTGTATGAAGGCATTGGTTTTGTTTAAACACTGGGCTGGGGGGACATTTATGGTAGTACATCCCTAAATGTGGATGGAAATGTTAAGCATCACACGTTTCATTTTCTGTTCTCTGGCTAATGATTATGAACAGATGCATTTTTATCCTTTAACGGAACGGAATGAGAAATAACGGTCAACATAATTAGAGACAGCAGATAAAAACGAACAAAATCAAGAAAATAAGACACCAAACACTGAACATTATTTCAAGAAGAAAAAGAATGAATCTAAACCATAGAATGAAGAAAATTTAAAAATCAACAAAATAACAAGGGAAAATGAGTAAAGTAAGCAATAAAATAAGCAACATATTCACCAAAAGTGAAAAAAAATAAGTGATAAAAGAAAAAGTTGAGCATAAAAGGAGCAAAACAACACCCATAACATCATCAACTTACACCAATTCAAATTAATTCAAAACTATTGATCATTAGGGTCTATAACAATTAACACATACACATGTATTCATTTGAGTCTATAAGGATTTATTTAAGGATTTATGTGGGTATTAACATCTGGACCCTTGAAGACGTGATACTTTGAAGAAGTGGTTCTCGACAGGTGTTTGGGATTGAAAAGTGGGTCGCAAAGAGTGTGGATAAAAATGTTATATTTTATTGTTTGTTTTTTTTACATTGTGAATTGCATTTTTTCATTTTGTTAATTTTCAACAGTTTTCTTGATAATTTTGTTGTTTTTTTTTTTAATTTGTTGTTGTTTGTTGTGTTTCATTTGTGAATTATTTTCCTCAAGTGGGATTATTTTGTGAATTTTTTCACATTTTCTTTTGCTTTTTTTCATTTTGCCATTTTCATCACTTTGTTCATTTTTTTGATTGGTTCATTTGTTCATTTTATTCATCTTTTTTTCTTGATAACTTTTTTTCCTGATTTTTTTTTGTTAATCTGTTGTTGCCCTGTTTATATTTTGTGGATTATTTTCTTCATTTTGGATTATTTTGTTAATTTTTGTCCATTTCCTTGATTATTTTCCTCATTATTGTTCATTGTCTTCATTATATCCCTCAATTTCTTTTTCATTATTTTCCCCATTTTTGCCCATTATCTTATTTTCCACATTTTTGTCCATTTACTTGAATGTTTTCCTCATTTTTGTCTATTGTCTTGATTACTTTGCTCATGTTTGTGCATTGTGTTGGGTGCTTTGTCCATTTTTGGTTCATGTTTGGGGCTTCTTTTTGGTTTGAATTCTCTAAAAGCAGTTCATGACTTAATGGCCACTTCATCACTTAGGTCACTATGAGAGTCCTGATGAGAATCACTGCTTTAGGGCAGAGTGAAAGGGCATCTTTATCAACAACAATGGATAAACAGAAATAAAGGCTGCTTTTTTACCGATTAGACTCGTTGCGTGTGAAACCAGACGGGCAGTCCGGCATACATTCTCCGTTGTGGATGACAAAGTGAGGGTCTCCCTGCAGGGGCACTTGAGAGCACAGTTCCATGGTGATGCAGCGCCATCCCTCAAACATGTAGGTGTCTGGGGGACATTCCTGCACACAGCGACCCTCATGGTAATAGTGGAGGCAGGCGGAGCAGGCCATGTCATTGTTGGGTTCGGTGCAACTGCCCAGGCATTGGCTGTGGCAACACTCCCCCTTGTCTGTGCAGGCGTACTTGCAGTGCTTTGGGCATACTGGTGGAGACAGAGAAAGATGGGGAAGAGGTCAGTTTTGGATTGGTGTAAACAGTCTGCAATGCTGAGCAGTATTACAACAAAGTAAAGGATGATAAAGGTCGAACAGAAATGAATGCCAATATGGAACAGACTATGTCTCAAAGGCCACAAACAGAATACACTTGTACACTTTTACATAGTGCATTATGACTGACAGGAAATGATAAAGATAAGGTATACACTAGCAGTCAAAAGTTGTACACCTTCTCTTTAAGTGATTTTTATTTATTTTTATTATTTTCAACATGTGCATTAATACAGAAGGCAACCAAACTGTGAAACAACATGAATGGAATAATGTAGTACACCAAAAAGTGCTGAACAACCCAGAACATGTTTTACGTTTTAGCACATTCAAAATGTAACTTCGACAACAGCTTTGCACACTCATAGCACTCTCTGGCCATTCTTCTTAACAGGTGTGCCAATGTGAAGAATTCATTTGTGTCATTTCTGGCCTTCTTAGTGTGTATTAGAACATCATCTTTCTTGTGCAGAGCAGGTACAGAGTCAGTGTTCCTACTATTGCTACTAAAACTATTGTACAATTCCATATCATGGCAACAAACACTCAGTTAAGAGAACTGACAGTCCATTATTACTTTAAGAAATGAAGGTCAGCGAATCTGAAAAATCTTAAGAATCACATATGTGTCTCCAAGCACAGTCACCGAAACAATCAAATGATGGTGCAACTGGCTGTCAGGGGTACTATCTGTTACGTGTCCAGCCCATTTTCTTCTTCTACTTAATTTTTGTTATTTTTGTCTTTCCCTGTTTTTGTTTATTTTGAGTAAATACTTTAGTGCCTGAGGGTATTTTGTATATTTTTTGTTCCTGTTCTTTTTTTAGGTTTGGGGTTTTTTGTGCGTCTTGGTGTGCGGTCCTTTGCTCCGCCTATAAATAGGCCGGCTGTTGGGCACGCTCGTGCTCTCTTTCTCGCTCATGCTCCCGCTACGTAGGTGGGCACGCTCCTCCCGTGCGCACGCCTCTGCTATCGCTGATGCCACCGGGTGATGCTGCAGGCCTTAGGCAGCGTGCCTTAGCTTGTCGGTAGCCTTAG
>JAQQAE010008001.1:0-15482 GCA_029823295.1 Pseudamia nigra | reverse complement strand
AACACCTGCTTTAGTGAGTGGCTGGAAAGAAACCCTGCAGTGTCTCGGCCCTTTGTGGCAATGATTGGACACCCCTGCGCTGCAGGTTTCTTGATACCAGCATATTCTGATTTCTCCCCTTCTTGTTTGTACCTTTTATTATCAGCAGCAGGCAGTGGGGGACTGGGGGGTGTCTTCCAACGGACCTTGTACTTCTCCTCCATCATACTGTGGCTCAGAGAGATGAGGTAGCGTTCGAGTATGACCAGGCGCTGGCGCAGACGCTGGGCAGACAAAGTACTTTTGGCCATTTGAACAGAGAGCTTCTGCTGGTCCTCAACCAGAATCATCAGACAGTCCTTCAGCTCATTCTCATCTGGGAATGGAGGCAATGTCCAATCAAGACATAATCAACAGAACCATACAATGACCTTATTACTTTCTACTCAATAACAGCACCACAAGATAATTAGATTCATTCTGAAATTGAAGACTCACTACACACCACATTATGCTGCAGTTAGAATTTGGCGGTGCTTGTAATGACAACACAGAATAAAGGTTGATAACAGGTGGTGCTGGTGGCTATTTTTTTTTTTTGTTACTTCCAACAGACTTCAAAATAAGCATTCAGTCTAGTCAGTGTCATAAATGTACCTTTGACATTCAAGGCAGAAAACTTAAGATGACTTTTTTCCTATGGATATGCAGAAACCTTGTTACTTGACTTGCATTATTGGCATTTTTCTTTTTTTGATAAAACACAGGCACACTTTAATGCATGTCCTCTGGCCTTAATCACGACCAGCCCTTTTGCCTGATCTGATTTTTTAATATATCTGTCTGTGGAGCACCATTACAGGGAAGACAAGAAGAGCTAAAATAGCAGGCCTAAAATCCACTTAAGCTTTATGTAAGCCAGAGTGGCTGGCAATTGTATGCATCCCAGCTGTGCATGATTGTCAGAACAAATATGCGTGCCAGACAAAGTATGCATTGTACATTACCAATAGTTCAATATTCACTTGTGTTGTGGACCTAATAAAGTGAAAGTTGTTCATCAGCTCCATAAAATATAAGCCACACAGCAATACGTATTTAACATAAATTTAAGTATCACAGAAACACTGTCACGTGTTAAACTGTTTACCATCCTGATTTCCAAACAACAGGCTGGGCTCTAACTACTGAGATCAACATGTTCCCGATATCTAACCACTCAATGGAAAAACAGGAAGCATGCTGTTTGAACTTTAAGCATCAATGACAGAGCTCTCAATCGCCCATGTAGTGATCCTGTTACGCTCACTGTACAATCAAACTACTGTGATTTCCTGGCTCAGTCAATACAAAAAGAAACAGAAGCAGCCAAGTAGGTATTCTTAAAATCTACACGGGTAGTTGAGTCCTCTGCCCATCATACCCCCCATCCAATGCTTATCTCCCACCACCATAACCCTGTCCCACCCAGTCCAGCTGGTAAACACAGCTCGGGTGATAGTCTCAGTCCCACACTGGACTAAATTATGACACGTACCAAGATTGCCCTCTACAGAGGTAAAAATAACCCCTCAGACCTGCCGGCTGCAACTTGCCATTTCACAAGTTTCCACACCTCACGTGCCAGCAAAACACACATGCATAATAAACATGGTCTGACACTCGTGAAATTCATGAACATGGAGCTGAGCCTTGTGTTGAAATTGTCCGTATCATTGTATCCGACCGACATTTTAGTGTTGTGAAACTATCTGCAGTCAGCATGGTATTAATTACCGTACTAGGAATCAAAAAGCGCAAAATAACAAGAGCCAAAACAGGAGGCCAAACTAGATAGATGTTGCATTTTCAAATTAATTAGCTAGATGTTACATTGCACTTTGTCCAGCAAAAAGTCCCATAATCAACTGAAAACATTTTATGGATTCTATAGTTAGAGATAGAGATGCATTTCAAGACATTTTTAACTAAATTGAATCCCCTTTTTCTCCAAGAATGCTAGGTAAATATAATATATACAGCAGATATAAAAAGTCTACACACCCCTGTTCAAATGCCAGGTTTTTATGGTGTAAAAAATTGACACCAAGATAAATAATTTCACAACTTTTTCCACCTTTAATGTGGCCTATAACCTCTACAACGCAAGTGAAAAACAAACTGAAATCTTTCAGGGAGGTGAATTAAAAATAAACAACTAAAATAATGAGGTTGCACAAGTGTGCACACCCTCTTATAACTGGGGATGTGGCTGTATTCGGATTTAACCAGTTACATTCAAACTTATGTTAAATTGGAGTCAGCACACACCTGTCACCATGTAGAGTGCCTTTGAATAACCCAAATAAAGTTCAGCTGTTGTATTAGGCTTTTCCTGACATTTTTGTAACCACATCTTCCAGCACAAACCATGGTCCACAGAGAGCTTCCAAAACATCAAAGGGATCTCATTGTTTAAAGATATCACTCATGTGAAGGGCACAAAAGAATTTCCAAGGAATTAAATATACCATGGAACAGTGAAGACAGTCATCATCAAGTGAAGAAAATATGGCACAATAGTGACATTACCAGGAGGTCCGTCCAAAACTGATGAAAAACCGAGAAGGAAACTGGTCCGGGGGGCTGCCAAGAGGCCGACAGAAACATTGAAGGAGCTGCAGAAATTTCTGTCAAATACTGGCTGTGTAGTGCATGTGACAACAATCTCCCATCTTCTTCATCTGTCTGGGCTATGGGGTAGGGTGGCAAGACAGAAGCCTCATGTTGCGAAGAAAAACAACCAAGCCTGGTTTCATTTTGCAAAAAGACATTAGAAATCTCCCAAAGGCATGTGGGAAAATGTGTTATGGTCCGATGAAACCAAGGTTGAACTTTTTGGCCATAATTCCAAAAGGTATATTTGGCGCAAAAACAACAGTGCTCATCACCAAAAGAACACCATACCTACAGTGAAGCATGGTGGTGGCAGCATCAAGCTTTGGGGATGTTTTTCTTCAGCTGTAACTGGGGCCTTAGTCAGGGTGGAGAGAATTATGAACAGTTCCTAATACCAAAAACCTTCAGGCTTCTGTTAGAAAGCTGAAGAGGAACTTCATCTTTCAGAACAACAATCACCCAAAGCACACATCCAAATCAACAAAAGAATGGCTTCCCCAGAATAAGAATGAGGTTTTGGAATGGCCCAGCCAGAGTCCAGACCTGAATCCGATCAAACATCTGTGGGGTGACCTGATGAGGGCTGTGCACAGGAGATGCCCTCACAATCTGTCAGATTTGGAACAGTTATACAAAGAAGCGTGGGCAAATAAAGCAAACAAAGTATTAGTTTAAGGGTGTGCATATTTATGCAACCAGATAATTTTAAGTTTTTTATTTTTCCCCTTTACAGGTTTCAGTTTGTTTTTCAATTGCATTGTACAGAATATAGGTCACATTAAAAGTGGAAAAAGTTGTGAAATTATTTATCATGGTGTCTATTTACATCACAAAAACCTGGCATTTGAACAGGGGCGTGTAGACTTTTTAATATCTACTATGTGTGTGTGTGTGTGTGTGTGTGTATATATAGTTCATCTAAATATATGGCATTAGACTGATTTGAGATACCACACGTAATCTGCCAGCAATTTTTAATGGATATAAAAACACACTCAAGTGACTCACTTTGACAAAAACAAATAAAAGGTGGATTATTCAAAATAGATCACTACGATATTAGATTAAATTACTGCTGGGCATTAATGATAAGTAAAGTGATTTTTATTGTTTTACATCTGAAAACTTTTCAGGGACCAACAAACTAAGAAAACATATATTTCTAAGATTATGTTTTGCACCACTGCATTCATTTTCTGTCATTATTTTATTTCTTCAGTTCCATTCAAAAAATTATAGTTGAATAAAAACAATTATTATGTTTATGCAAAATAATTGTGGTTAAAATAAGGCAAGTATGTAATAATTGCAACACGCCAATAAATTCTATTGCACAAATAATGTGTGCACATGCACACATGACTGATATGTTGTCAGGCATCTTCACATTTGTTTTACTCAAAGCGTTAAAGAGATGAGCAACAATTTTGTAAGTAGGTTTATATTTTTATATTATGAAACTGCTATGAGGTTAGACAAATACCAAAGAATTAAAACAAAACTAAATACTTGTACCACCACGTTATGTAAATTTATTTTTTATTTCATAAAATTGGCATCTAAAAGAACTCAAATGGTGGTCAGCTCACCTGGTTGTCGGCCCCAGTCCCAGGTTTCAATGATGGAGTGATGAACTGATGTTGATGTCTCCTCCTCTTCCTTCTTCTCTTTGTCATTGGGTTCATCCTTCTTCTGAGTCCCAAAGCAATCAGTGCAATCTTCTAAAGAATGCCAAAAATTATGATACTAAACTTTATCTTGTACAGAAAGATTAATGTATCACACATGCTAATGCCTCACAGTATCAGTCATGATAAAGATGTGCCATGCAAGTAGAAACAGTCATTCATAAGCACGCGGAAAATGAATGTCACAGTGGCATACCTGGGTGAGCAGATTCTTCTCCACTGAATGTTATCTCCTCATCTTTTACCATTTCATTCCACATCTCACTCAGTCCCTCAGGAGAGAATGCTCGCTGCCAAAACAAAAACACATTTTTAGTAACATGTTTCTTTTCAATGAACACCTATATGGTAACAGTAAAAATCCAAAGTGATTTTTTTTAATTGAGGAATAACATTTGCTTGTGGGGGGACACCCAGGCCCCTACCAGTGTATCAAAGTCTCCCACAAGAAAATTTTATTTTCAAATTTAATTAAGTCATGTACTAGGAAATCTATTGTGCACACATTAACAATAACTTTGTGCGGCCTTCAATGCTTGAAAGAATTTTAATAATAAAAAAATATAACACACTCAGTTTTGGTCTTCATTTAAACCAATTTTAAAGTAAAGAGAGACTCCAGATAAACTGCAATTTAGGGAGGTAAGAGCAGACACTATTGCACAGTTTATGGTACAGAACAGTCAGTGCCATTCCTGATCTGTCTTTCTAAACTTCCTCTTTTTTCATAAACAAGCATTTTAATCTACAAACCTCAGTTTGTTTTCATGTACACTTTAAGTCTGCTGTTATTTCACTTTGCAACTAAAGGCCCCATCTATTTTCACAGTAAGAACAGTACACAAAAGAAAAACAAGAATTATTTATATGATTGTAGTTATATACCGTATGTCTTTGATTTATTATGATCATGTGACTGCTGATAAATATGCATCCTAAGGGTCACATCTTCTAAACGGTTAGGCGTGTGATCACTTCATTGTGTAAAATGCATGTACCGTAGTTCCTAGTTTCCAGAAAAAAATGCTCAACAAAAAAGGAGAGACACTATCTGTGAGATGTCTAGGTTTGAATGTCTTAAAGATGCATGCAGAAAACACAGTAATATAAGATATTAAGTCTGACAGCTTCATTTGAGTTTCATATATGTAAAGCCACAAACACGTCCGGGTCCATGTAACCTTAGTTGCTTTACTAGGATTTCTTTGCTTGTGTGCACCAACCTGTAAGTCTATCTTCAGCCATTTGTCATGAAATCTCAGCTGAGCATCGAGGGTAAAAGATGGAGACGGCATCTTCCCCTCTCCTCTCCTGGCTGCACACGCAGCCAGCCTACAAGATAAAGATATGATTAAAAGGGGTGTTACCGAGAGAACACACATTTACAAGGTCACATATAAATCAGCTCAATGTACCGGTAACCACAGTACTTACTAAATGATCTAGAAAATATGTGAATAAGCTGATCTGTCTCACATCACAGCAACCATGTCAGGTTCATTGCAGTTTCCCGCTTCCTTTAAATTTGACTAGAATTTACCAGTAGTTATGAGGTTAAAAGGGACACACTTACAAAACCTCATAAGAGTGACACTATC
Organism: Pseudamia nigra; assembly: GCA_029823295.1. NCBI lineage: Eukaryota > Metazoa > Chordata > Actinopteri > Kurtiformes > Apogonidae > Pseudamia > Pseudamia nigra. Next base: position 9,559 of record JAQQAE010008001.1, on the reverse strand, counting down.
GATTAATCAAGAGAAATTAGCAAAACTAACCTTAATACGCATATGTAAACAAAGTGAGGACACTACCAAATTTCAGTTGAACCAATCTCCACTTCAATAATAAGAGTACATCTTTTACATACGAATTAACTCTATTTGCAACAAGTATGTTACCTTGACATTAGTGTGTACAATGTAAATACTTTACCTCAGATGTAAGGTCACAAAATGCTTCATCCTCAACTAGGTCAAGCTTAACAATTAGTTTGTGCAATTTACAGGCTAAATAAAGTGATAAAGTGAGCGTTTGTTTAATTGATATAACAACTCGCAAGGTTTAAGGCCAGAGGTTTATCTATAACAGGGGTGTCCAATCATTGCTACAAAGGGCCGAGACACTGCAGGTTTTCTTTCCAGCCACTCACTAAAGCAGGTGTTTTCACGAAACTGCAATGAGTGGGAAGGAATTCAGTGAAATCACCTGCTGAAGAGACTGGTTGGAAAGAAAATGTGCAGCGTCTCGGCCATTTGTGGCAATGATTGGACACCCCTGATCTATAACGTTACATGAGACGCCGGATGAAACGAGAACATCGAAGTTGTAAATGCTAGCAAGGGCACAATCTCTATTAACCGTGTTACCGTCGTTATGCCATTTAATCAGCGACACTACTCGATGGAGTAACACAAACACTGACACAGCATCACTGCATTTATAACGCAATACTAGTGCTGGGTAACGTTCATATTAGCTTAGGGAGCTAGCGCTAACTATTTAGCCTGCAGGACTGCTAATTCTAACACATCGTTAGCTAGGTTGCTAAAGCTAAACCACCCAGGCACTAATGAACTAGGTTCTAGAACATGACACTGAACCGCATGAGATGCAACACTTCCCAAACTACAGCATCGTAGCCAGTAACCCGTCACTTTCAATTATACATTTCTACATTACCTGCGATCTCTTCTTATGCTATTCTCGTTCCCTCAGCTGCTTTGCTGCATTAACAAGACGTTCATAATGGACTTGATTGACGGGTCGCGGACAGGGGCACGAGGCTTGGAAACAAATTACGTAGTTGTAAAGCGGAGGGTTGGGTGCGAGTTGGAAACTGCGGCGCAGCCCGATGGAGCGGGGCAATATAGGGCAGGGTTACTCCTTCGCTATATATTAAGCTCCACCCGTGCATCGCAATACGTGTTATAACTACGCGCTTCCACTAACGTTGAGGCGGGACATAGAAGGGGCGGGGTTGGGCTGAATTAATCCACTAAATGCCCGCTAGGCGGCGGTGTGGTGGGGGAAAATGGTGGGGGTATTTATTTCATAGTGTCAGGAAGGGCATCCGACGTAAAAAAAAATTGTGCCATATCAAACATGCGAATCATTGGTATTTCGCTGTGGTGACCCCTGAGGGGAGCAGCCGACAGGAGAAGAAGAAGAGATTTTAAAGGTAATCAATTTAGCCGTATGAAGTATACATTTAAAAAATAAAAGTTGAAAATAGAAAAATGTTTGCAGAATAATTGTAATTTGGATATATTCTAGAAAGAAGGATTAAGATAGATTAAATTTACACCCTTTGTCTGTTTTATACAGCAACCAATCATGTGTGGAAGGTCATATAGTGGTGGAGGCGCTGAAGAGGACAGGGACCCAGGTTGTTTGGGGACCACTTTTTAAACCCTCAAAAAATTATCAGCACAGATTGACTCAGCCACCCCACCCCGACCAAATGAAGGGATTCCCTTAGCATTTACCTCCTGGTCAAAAGACTGAAACAGAGATGCCAATACATTTAGAAGAAGAGTAGTGATTTATGAACTGTGTCCTTGAGCATTTGGTTAGTTGCTCCAACAGTTTTGTTTGTTTTTTTCTTTTGTTTTTTCACTTTTATTTTTAATGTAGTTAAAAAAAATAACTTTAACAAATTAGTCTTAATGTGCAAGATATTAAAAATGTATAATCACATTATCAGCTGGATACATATACTTTACAGTGCAGCACTGCATGTTTACAGCGATAATGCTAATGTAGCACAGGCACAGGGTTCAACAGAAAGATGATGACAGCACAAACAACGCCATCTGGGGGTCATGTCAGGAAATTGTGTTTTAAAATCTGAACCCTAAAAATAAAATACTGGTTCGCGAAATTTGGAATACCGCAGCAAAAGAGAGCTGTATTACTCCACTTAGAAAATCACTGGTAAACTAGAATGAAAATCCATCCCAGTTCATGCCAGAGAAACAAATTCAATTAATGTAACTTCATTTAACAAAATAGTAAATTGATCTACAGTTACAGCTTTTGTCCCTAGTCTTTTTGTACTGGATTTATCTTGTTGCCATCTGTCACCACGCTGCAACAATCATGCTTCTGTACGTGCATGTATGGCATGGTCTTGCTTTTATTTCATCAAACAGATGTATGTACGCACGTGATTTTTGTCTGTCAACTTTAATATCTCTGGTTTTATTATTTTAGATGGACTGTACTTAAAGGGGTCCACATTAGTGTTTTATTGAATTTTTATTGGATTGAAAATATTTCATTTTCATTTATGATTGCTCTCGCATGCTTCTATGGAACACAACTATGTACTGTATTTTAATAATGGTTATATTTTATTTATGTTTTATAATATGTTTTGAGGAAAAAAGTCCGAACAATTTTTAATTTAATCTTTATTTTGGGTAGAAAACACTGAGTAATCTTGGGGTAATGTTGTAAAAGCATTTATAGTTATAAGCATACATTTTCAATGGAGAGCAATAAAGCTGTTTCATAAATTTAGAAGTGTAATAGGGACAATAAGCTATTCTTTTTAATATGTGCTGGAGTGTATAAATTATAAACACAAAATACTTAAAGTAGGCTACAAATAGGGCCTATCCCAAAACTGTCCAAAACTACACTAATCTAAATAAACGCATTTATAGCGACGTTCCTTTACTAGAATTGCCTAATAAGCAATAAAGCCAACGAGTTATGTAGCTAATATGGCAAAAAAACATCCCTGTGGCAGTGGGTTGAATGAGTTCTAGCGAAGTAATTCTAATTTCGTGGAAACATGTTTCCGAATGAATCTACTAATTTAATGAGCTACAGTATCTTCTGAACATTACTGGAACAGACAGGGCTGTGGGACCAAACAAAAAAACGATAGCTACATTTTACACAGCAGGCAAATAATTAGCGCCTGCACAATATAGGTCACTGGTCTGAATTATCTGGTTTTTAAAGTGTGTAATTAACACTTTAGTCCGAGGAGCAACATAAAGTTAGGGATGTGTGGCTCCTTTGAGAAAGGAAGTAGTTCGAGCACGAACAGGGCCGCCATCGCCGAATCCACTAAAGTGAATAGCGTTGCCCCTGGTGACGCGTCTCTATCTGTTTAAGTCCCACCCATGCCACTCATTCTCGTCCTGTGATTGGCCATTAGAAGTTACCCCGAACCTTTGACGGGCTGAGCTAACTGTCTGTTATTTAGCTAGGTATATTTAGCTGATTGCATTATCGGATCAGATTTAACCTGCAGTCCGCCAATATCGGGGAAAGTACATATACTTCATGCTATTTTTGCGAACATTAGCTCACAGTAGTTTGTAAAAGCGACGCAAACAGACACGGCGGGGTGTTGTTTCAGCGAATCCTGTTTTTCTGAAATAAGCTCAAATAGAAGATCCCTGAAATGTCTTCAGACGAAGACAGGGCCAAGGAAATATTAAAAGGCTTCAAACTGTATCCTTTTGCTGAAGAAATGATTTGTTGACTTGCTGCTTGCTTGAGATACACATTCAACCAAATGCCATTCATGCGTAGTTGTGTGTTAGCAAACTTAGCAAGAAGGTAGTAGTGAAATCTGGGTAGCATAATCGACTGTAGTGGTACAGTGAGGGTTAGCTTGCGTGATTAACCTCTCAGCTTCGCCTGTCATTTTGCTTCGACTTAATTTGTTTCTTGTCTAACGTTATGTATACCCCTGACCTGTGTGTAAAAAATTACTGTAGCAACGGCACGATGCACCAGTTTTTATTCACATCCGAGACACAGACTGTTAGCTAAAACGACTGGCCTCGCTCTGTGGCTAACGGTAGCTGAGAACGTGGGGAGCTAGTCGAGGCTGAGGCAGGTGAATGCCTGATGCCACTTATTAAAATTTCCATTCATTGTTGCATGCAGGTAGTTAAAATTTAAGAGCATGGCATGAATGTTGTCATTAGTAAACACTGACATATTTTATGGTCCTGTATAAAATAATGTTACGTTAGACGCCAAACACAGGTGCATCCCCTCGCATGCAGTGTCATACAGGTGTCTAGATTTACAGTAGATGTGCCTACCCCTAGATCAGCTGTATTTTACATCTCTACCAAAGACAAAGTTTTGAAAGTGTGTTTGGTCCTAGTACAGTTATTATTAAGCTTGTTGGTTATGTCTGTCAAACTTAGCTTCTCTTCAGTCTGATGCAGAAGATTATTGTAACCTTTTGCCCTTGGTGACCATCAGCTCACCAAATGCCCCAGTTCAATTTGTCTCCATCTTCTGCTTATTGCTTTCCTCTTTAATCGTATTGTATGTTGTATGCTGTGAGTTAAATTAGTTTTCTGACTAACTTGTCTCACTCATTGAAGTGGAACTGAAGTTAACTATTCTTCTCTGCAGTTGTAAAAAATTAAGTTAGGAGTTTCTGTAATCCAGAGAGAGAGGTGATATGTGGATACTGGGTTACTGGGTAATTTTTGTAAATATATTTTTGTATAGTTGTCTTATCATTTACCATACACAAGCCGCCAGCAGCCAAACCAATCACTCAGTCCTACAACTTTCTACAAACTACTTTCATGCTCTTACTCTGATTTTTTTAAGAATTATTAACTCATACTGAAGCTGTGTTTTCTTGGTACTGTCATCTCAGTGATCTAGTTGGTCAGTAGTGTAATCTTGACTGTAAATATTTTTGGGTGTTGCAAGTTAAAGCAGAGCTGAGCTGTGGTCAAAAATGTTTTGACAAAGTGAAACGTGCACCTGTGTCTGTCTTTTAGACTGACCCACCGGAATTGGACTGAAAAGCAGGAGGATGCCACATTTTTTCTTTTGGCCAAGTCTGGGAATATTGTTTGTTTGTTTGTTTTTTTTTTTAATCCTTTGTAAACCTGTGTTTAGTTTTTTGCCAGTATAGAATTTACACATCAGATAATTACTGTAAATGTAGAGTATGATGGTGAGCGTGGGAAGTCAGCCAGCATGTTTATTTAATGCTTCCCATGTAATCCGTGTCTCTGTGTGACCTTGTGTGGCTGAATTAGCCCCAGTAATGCCTGCAGGAATAAGCGGTGTACTTTAAATGAGTTCTACAACTTATTTCAGTGGGTGTAATCTTTGCTTAAATTTCTTGCAACAGTTATTACTTAAACAGAGGTTACACCCTGGGTGTGAATGTCAGTGTGGATGGAAAGATCGGGCCTCTTGCTATAGAGTCGTAATGCCTAAATCCATTATTTAGGGATTTGCTGCTTTCTGCCTATTTGCCTTTAACTACACTGTTAAAGTGACAGCGTTTTCTGACCTGCTAAGTTTTTACATTCTGCCTCAACTTGAAGATTCAAAAGTCAGCTCTTACACTACTTCCTAAGTATGAGACTGATTTTATCCCAAGATAATCTCAGCTGTTTGTGAGTGAGTCACCAACAGAAGCTTCTTTAAGCCTGTGTGATCTATGTTGACTCTAAAAAAAACAAGGTTTGTATGGATAAAATCAATGGTGCACATCGAGTGTTATGTGAAATATTTTTAGCAGAAGTAATGTTTGCCTGTTTTGATGTGTCTTGCAGACAGTGTAAAGATTAAAGACAGCCAAAGGGGGAGTTTGTAGAGAGCTGGTGTTGGTGACGGGCCTTTGAACTTGTGCTATTTAGCAGAGACATATCCTGTAGAGAAGCACAGTTTTCAATTCCAAACCTTTGTAACTGATAAGAAACACTGATGTGATATTAGTGTTTATTTCAAATACCATGCATCACTGAGAGCGACATGGGTCATTTGGTTGTATTGTCCAGGCTTGGTTTTAAATGCTGCCTTTTTAACAGTCTAGGTTTTTGGAAGAGCAGTTTGGAAGCTCAAATATGGAGCCTCTGGGTATCACCATATTGTCATCACTCCCTCCTCTCAGTTGATCCAGAAATGGATTTTGAAGCTGATGCTGAATGAAAAAAGTGAATTCCATGATTTGGACACACCTGTCAGTCAAAGCACCCATGCCCTCAATTATACACTAATTTTGAACTTGAATTGTCTTACAAGGCAAGTTTATATAAAAATTCCCCGAGATGTAACAGAATTTTGATTCTGTAAATAATTAACTCTTTGCCTTAATCTATAAATGGCGGCAGATAGTAGAATAATAGTTGAGCTTTGAAAACCACATACAGTACATTCTCTTACACTGGTTTTTCAGTGTTTTTCATCAGACTTGCTGAATAGGTGAAGTTTGAATTAACTGAAGGGAAACCCTGCAGCCACACAGTGATAGGATGTAGACTTGTACTGTGATCATGTTGTGGTTCAGGAAGCTGGAAATACTTTGAAACATTAACCTGTCTTTAAAAATAAATGCAGACTAAATGGTGACTGCAGCATTTCACCTGGGGCTCATTAACTTGTGTGTGTCTTCTGACAGATTTGTGCAGCTCCCCTTGAGGGTTTTCATTCTCACACACACACACACACACACATACTGCAGCAGGCCGTGGGGATGCTATGCAACATGTTCTTGTGCGTGGTGTGCTATTTGTGCAAGTACAGTTACACAAGTATTTGTTTTACTTAGTTTTGGTGGAAAAAGAAAAAAGGGCATAATTCTTGTGCACATGTTGTAAACATCATTCGTAATGTGGTTATTAAAAGTCATTCACTTCTTTAGTTTTTGTTGTTCATCCGCCACTACGAAATGTTTAATACGTTGCAATGTTTAGAAAGTAGTATGACCTGGCGGAAACATAAATGAGAAGATGTAACTCAGACAAGCCTGGATTATTCTGGAAGGTGACGAGGATATGGAGTTTGATGCTACAGACTGGATTTAGTTAGACTTGAGAGGATTAGGAAAACCATTCAAGTCAGCACTGTTTACTAGAAAGACGGGCGGTAATGGGGGATGGTGGAGGGGCTAGAGATGAGGTCTGACAGAAGAAGGGACTGCACTGATTTTTTTTTTTGGTTTTTTTTTCAATTTTTGCATCTATTGTCACTATTTGTTGTGCAGGGTCACAGATGAAATATTATTGAAGAACTAAATTATAACAGCAGCACAAGATAAAATGTATAATACTGAAGGATAACTAACACCAGAAATAACACAACAATAATTACATTACAATGAAGAATAACTAGCAGAAATAACTAAATAGCAACATAGCAGTAACTAAATAATTGATTATTAATTAATGATGGCAATGACTAAATGACATTGAAATGAAAGTTTACACAAGAATGAAAGACAATTGCAAAATCATATACATCTACTTAGCCAAGCATTGATGCTCTGTGAATGTAAATTCAGATTTGTTTTGTTGAACTGCCCAAAGAAGTCTTTTGAAATTACTGATAATAGCACTGACTCATAGACCTGCACAAATATGACTGTGAACAGTAAGATACCACTAAGCCTTGAGATCAAAATAAGAATATATGATCAACAGAGACCTCTAGAACTAGACTGGGCACTCGGTAGAGTGCATACATCCACAAATGCCCAAAACTAGTGAAACAGAAACCTCTGTGGCTGAGCCGTGAGTAAAATACATAAGTGTTGGATACTGCAGTCCTGTCAGTCTCCACTGCAGGCTGAATCCAAAAGCAAGAGTCCTATGTAGAAGTATCCAACTTTAGAGCAGAATTAAACTTGTCTACAGCCTGGTACAAACAACATTTTTGGTCTGTAGTTTATTTCCACTTCTGTGAGAACTTTAAGGTGATTTTTTTAAATTTAACTTTAGCAGCCAGTGGCCCTAGTATAGCTACGTCCAGAGGTTCCTTGTGGAAACCTCCAAATGGTTCCTCTGAAATCTTTGCGTGACGTCACAGAGGGTTTGTCTAACTTTTCTACAGTATCCAGACCTCATACTCTGCCCTGACACTGACCCGCTGCCTCGGATATGATTCCTGCATCACTCCTTGCTGTTTTTAATTCACCACATTAGTAAAGGGACACATGTATATATGTATGTGGATTATGTATACAGTATGTGCATGTATATACACATGGAAAGAGTGTAGGGAATAAAAACACATATGAAGAATAGGGTTTGTGGCAGGCAGTCCAGGGCAGAGTATTATTTTTAGGGGCTCTGGGCCTATAGGCCCCATCACCTTTCCCGTGTGGGCTGCTGGGAGTGAGACCCGGCCCAACCGCAGGCCCATGGGATGCAGACCAGACCCAGCTATGAAATGCAGAATATATTGCTATATTTCTGTCTTGATTAGTTAACTGAGTTTCATTATTATTGTTATTATTATTATTATTACCTGTCTTGTTTGAGTATTCATTTTAGTTTTCTTTGTTTTCCCCCACTCACACACTGACATACACACAGGAACACAGAGTTATCAGTGCATTTCCAAATGTGGACCTCCTTTATGTGTATGTTTTCACATGTAAATATTGTCATCTTTTTGTCATGCAAAAAAACAGCGCTTCTTCCAAGAGGTAATAAAGCAAACGAGTTTGTTTAATTATTTTTTACTACTTTTATTACTCAATCTGTACACATACTACAGGTAAATGTACAGGTCATTTCTCCACTTTAATTCATACAAATATACTTCTTTTTTATATTCTCTGTACAACATTTTGATGAGCTTGATTTTGTTTGGTGAACTTACAACTATGACTACATGAATAGTCTGCAAATGTTGCAGGACTCAAGTGAAAGTTTGTGGTAAAAGTTGTCCTCCACACTGAACAGTGTTTTCAGTTATGTAAGAGGCAGAGACATCCACACCCTTGAGCCTGTGTTTGGATAATGTGGGTGTGGAGGATGAAGAGCTTCACAGATGGTGTGGAGTCGAGTGTGTGTGACACTAAGTAGTATCTGAGTGTGACAGGATGCTAAGTGGAGAATATGCTAGAACAGTGATGTGTGGGAAAACTTTTCTGTGCATGTTTGTTGAACAAGCATTGCATGTACAGTGGAGATAAAAAGTCTACACACCCCTGTTCAAATGCCAGGTTTTTGTAATGTAAAAAGGTGACGCCAAGATAAATAATTTTACAATTTTTTCCACCTTTAATGTGACCTACAATCTCCACAATGCAATTGGAAAGCAAACTGAAATCTTTCAGGGAAGTGAATTAAAAATAAACAACTGAGATAATGAGGTTGCATAAGTGTGCACACCCTCTAATAACTGGGGCTGTGTTCAGATTTAACCAGTTACATTCAAACTTATGTTAAATTGGAGTCAGCACACACCTGTCACCATGTAGAGTGCCTTTGAATAACCCAAATAAAGTTCAGCTGTTGTATTAGGCTTTTCCTGACATTTTTGTAGCCACATCTTCCAGCACAAGCCATG
>JAQQAE010007999.1:0-15483 GCA_029823295.1 Pseudamia nigra | reverse complement strand
CACTGCACATCATCATAAACAGACCATCTCCACTGTGAAGCATGGTGGTGGCAGCATCATGCTGTTGGAACACATCTTTGCAGCAGACCCCGGAAGGCTAGGAAAGGTAGAGTTGAATGGATACAGTAACATATAGGGAGATATTGGGCAATAACTTGATTCAGTCTGACAAGAGGATTTACGTACTTTGCAGGATGACAATGACCTGAAGCAAACAGCAAAAACTGCACAAATATAGTTTGAAGACAACATTGTGAATGCTCTGAAGTCAAGTCAGAGCTCAGATCTCAATTCAAGAGAATTTGAGACTGCCCTTGAAAAGGACTATTCACTCCTGATCTCTGTCCAATGTGATAGAGTTTGAGTAGATTTACAATGAAGAATAGAGAGAAATTGTGGTATTGAGATGTGTAAGGCTGACTGAGAGCTACCCACACAAACTAAATGCTGTTATTGCGGTCAAAGGTGAGTCTACAGAATACTGACTTAAAGGTTATGAATACTTATGCAAGCACTTATATTTCATTATAATATTTTAATTAATTGACATTACTTTGTAGAAATCTGTTTTAACTCTGACATTAAAGATTTGTTTGTTGTAAATTATTGTCAAGCAAGGCAAATTATATTGACAATGATTCATTTTATACTGCAATAAAAAGTGAAAACATCCAAGGGGTATGAATACTTTTGCAAGCCACTGTATATGTAAGGTTTCATGAGATTTCATTCAAATGCTTGTTAAGTAACAATAGAACCTAGATGTTACCCAGTGCCCGAAATCAAATTTCCATCCATGCATCATCCAACCATCCATCAATCATTTTGCACTTATTCTGGTCAGGGTCCTGGGGGCAGCACCCTGACCAGAGAAGCCCAGACTTCCCTCTCCCCAGCCACCTCCTCCAACTCCTTTGGGGTGTCCCCTAGGCACTTCCAGACCAGCCAAGAGACATAGTCCCTCCAGCATGTCCTGGGTCTTCCTCAGGCCCTCCTCTCAGTTAAAGCTAATTTTGGCAACCGTAGATCAGACCACCCAGGCCTCAGCCTTTGGTTGCCACCAAAACCACACAGCACTGGACCCTTACAACCCTTCCTGCAGGTGGTGGGCCCACAGAAAGCATAGTGATAAGGATCTTTTGAATAGCTTTTAGTCTGACCTGTCACCTAGGACCAATTTGCCTTGGGAGACCTGACCAGGGGTAAATTGCCCCTGACAACATAGCTCCTAGGATCACCCAGGCATGCAGACCCCTCCACCACAATAAGGTGGCGATTCAAGGAGGGGGAAATCAAATATCAACATTAAAAATCACTGTCAAGTCTAATGATTTGTGCATTTTGCAGTGGCTGAATTTGTTTAATCTACTCTGTGTTTGATGCAGTTTTTTATGAAACTGTGACATTTATAGTATTTCCCACGCTTTTTCCATTTAATTTACCAAGTTGAGTGCACACATTACATGACCATGCACAAAGAACGCAAACTGACAAGGTTTTCTACCCTCTTTAATTCCACAGATTGAGTTTACAGAGTTATGTCTACATTTAACTTAACAGAAATAAAAACAAGCACACAGGCATGTGCAAACATCCAGTCCACAGTAGCAGCATTCTACATGATGCAAATATTATATGCACAGTCACAAACATCACTATGAGTTTTCTTTATGTGTCCTCCCTCACAATGACTCATGTATCCACACACATATTTTTGTGTAATGAAAACAATTTCATTCCAGACAGTAGTTTGTTTTTCACAGAAAAAGTCCCAAAACCAGTTCTGTGGCTCTTTGTGAGCTCCCACTTAGCTGTGTCCTGACATTTGCCTCCTTTATTCCCCTGGGCTGTCACTCCTCCTTCACTCCTCCTGTTCTGTACCATCAGTCGTTTCCTGTCTTCCATTTCTTGCTCAGTACCCTCTCTCCATCTCTACCACCCCCTCTGTCTCCTTCTTGCAGCCATTCAGGCCTCTCTGTCTCTCTCTCCCTCTCAGCTGGACTCATGTGGGACTGATTGAGCTTGAGGATCCAGCCCTCATCAAAGGCCGAGTGTGGTTGAATGCGAGCAAGCCACTGAGGCTCCAATCTCGCACTGGTTAATGAGCCCCACCCCCCCTTCCTCCTCTTCTTCTTCCTTACCCCCCAACCCCGGCATCCCTCCAGCAACAAGCTCATACAACACAGCTTGCCCCCAACTTCCTTCTTTCCTCCTTTTCTTTCCCTCCTTTCCTTCGCTCAATCTCTCCACACCTCTCTCTCTGTTTCATTGCTGCCTCTTCATTTCTTTACAATCTTCACACTCCTTTCCTCTCTTTCCTCCTTCACTGATCTACAGTGTATTCCAGCATTTCATCCTAAACCAAATCCTGTCGTCCTTTCCTTTTCTCCCTCTTTTTCCCTCGTTCTCCAGGTCCTTCCTCCCTCCGTCAGCCACAGTCCCTCCACAGGCTCAGATCCAAACCAAGGCTGGCGTCTGTCTCTCTGTGTCGGACCCCTCCTCCTCATCCTTCTCCTCTAACCATTACCACCATCACCGCACTGATGATACATACACTCTCTCACTCTCTCGACTTTAATCACTGCACGCACACAGGCACATAGTCCAGCCGCACACTTGTGCAACTACACGTGCACATGCATAATAGTTGTGTACAGGTGGGCAACTTGTGATCAGCTTCATTTATTCACATGTGCTTGTAAATACATGCACACGTTGGCATAATTTTACTTTATGAATTATTTATCATTTTTGCCTGCAGTTCTTTTTAACTGTAGTGAAGCAAGAAAAATGCCACAATAATCTACAAGTCAGTGGTTTCAGCATTTAAGGATTCTATTCCAGATGGAAACTGTATCTTGAGTCTTTAAAATTCAACAGTTCCTCTACATCTCATAAAAACCAACAAAGACACAGCGCAAACTGTCTAAACATCTTTAAAAGTGATCATATCTTTGTGACAAAAATGAGATGACTCACATAACCAGCTGTATGCAACCAGTGATAAAGTTATTTTAATTAGAAAAAGAACTCCCTTGATACAGTCATTAAAACAAAACTCAAACTTGTGGAAACCATCATTTGGATACCATATGTTCAACCCCAGTATGTGGCTCAGTCACAGTACTGAACCAAATCTCCTTGAGTTGCTTGAAATTATGAGGGAACCTTATCCACCTTATCCTAAGATCAAATCACCAATTGTTAAATGTTGCCATTTATTGTACCTTTATTCACAGTGTGATACGTTTATTTTGGAAGTATTACTGTATGTGAGTGCCAAAGAGACAGGATGTCATGTCATCAAGCCAGACACAAGAAGTTTTTCATTCCATGTTGTATGCTGCCCATGTTGCATGTTGCCAGGACATGTTGTATGTCTGAGTGTCATAATAATAATGAATATGCCTAGAAGAGGCTAAAGGAACAAACCAACTCAAGCTCAGTTTATTTTTCATCATGCAGAAGTGAAGCTGCGCAACCCAGCTCAACACCAATCTTTCAGTTCATGACCCACCTGCTCTACCTACTGAACTATAGCTACCACAAGAAACATGTACCAAAAAATCTAGAAAAAGGTGCCTGGTCTGCATGATACAGCATTCGTTCAACAGGAGTCATTTAGTGGCTTTGAACGGACATAATGTCCATCACATACTGCCCTGAATCCCTGCCCCTTTCAGGTTGCAGCCTGGTAGAGTCCGATGCGTGACACCAGGCCAGAGAAAGTGTGAGTATGATTTTCATTTGGTTTGTTAGACGACATGAACCTGAACCCAAACTGGAGCTGGTTCCACATTTACTATATAGGAAGACAAACTGTATAGAGCAGGACTGTCAAACTCAAAGACAGGTGCGCCAGAATTGAAAACTTTATCTAAAGTGGCGTAACAGTTACTCTAACGTTGTGTGTCCACACTGTGAATGATGTTCAGTGGTGCCTGAAAGTTTGTGAACCCCTTAGAACCACAAAATTCTGCAAAAATATGACTTAAAACATCATCAGACCTTCACACCTTCACAAGTCCTGAGAGTAGGTGCAGAGAATCCAGTTAAACAAGTCAAAAAATATTACTGCTGATCATTTATTTATTGAGGAAAATTAAAAAAAAAAAGATCAGTTATTGAGGAAAATGATGCAATACTACAAGTCTGTGAGTGGCAAAAGTATGTGAACCTTTGTTGTCAGTACCTTTGTTGTGTTTGACCCCCGTATGCAGGAATAACTGCAGATAAACAATTCTGGTAAACGTTGATCAATCCTGGGTATCAGCCTGGAGACATTTTAGCCCAATTGCCAAAGGAAAAAGGTTCAGCTTTGAGATGATGGTGTTTTATGTCTCATGAATTGGTCACTTCCAGTCCTTTCAGAACATGTGACCTGGTTTAGGGTCTGGCCTTTGACTTGGTCATTTCAAAACATTAACTTTGTTCTTCTTTAATATCTTGGTAGAACGTATGTGCATAGGGTTACTGTCTTGCAGCAGGAGCCACCCACATTGTTGCACAAATGTAGAGACACAGCCATAATGATGCAGTTTAGATAGTTTTCAAGCAATTTCCTAGGTTCTTAAGCAGTGATCTTTGTTGGCAAAATCATGAAACTACACCTTGGCAGAAGTGTCATTTTGGACACATCTCTAGATTTGCACAAAAATGGTTTCATAGATCTAGATATAACTCTCCTGTAGAGGCTTCTGTGGCAGCTGTAGTTCAGTAGGCAGAGTAGGTGGTGTGTAAACTGAAAGGTTGGTGCTTCAATTCCTGGGTGTAGGCTGTTGTGTTTTCATAAAAACTACAAAGGGGGTTTAAAACTGCTCAAAATTCTCCAGAGCATTATATCAGACTCTTCGTTGATGTCAATGCATTTAATTTTTAAATATGTTTAAAGACTAAAAACATCAATAGTGATGATAAGCCTTGTTCCATTCATATTTGATTTTTTCTACCCATATTATACAGATTATGTTAAAATTTAATTTTACCACAAAAAACAAATAGCACTTTTATTCATAAATGTGATTGGGAGGTAAATAGTAAATAGTAACAATGTACGATATCTATATTGCATATAAGGAGGATGAAGTGAACATCTCTTTAGTATTTTTGCATAATTGTTACTGCTGTATTGATTTTAAAAAGACAATAGTACGCTGTGTCTACCAGACCCAGAACACTGGCTGTTTAACTAATACTTCAGAGCATCATATTAGAGTGTAACAATCACAAAATATTCAAATGTGCAAATTTGGAGATGTGGCCAAAATAGCAATTTTCCCTTTTGCCAGCAGAGGACACTATCCAAGAACCTACACAATAGCTGTAAAAATGTCTAAGATGACTTTCTTCCCGTAGCATAACTTTATGATTCTGCCATTCTGGAGGTTATTGTTGACCACCTTCAAAATACTTTGAATCACTGTGAAATACTTCAGGGGGCATTTATTAGTACCTTGTTTATAACCTAAAACAGTTTGGAAAAAGTACACTAGTCCAGACTCAAAATGTCCATTTTCAGAGCACATAAGGTTGATGGCAAATGTCAGAACAGTTTAACCCTCCTGTTGTCCTCATTTTCTGTATACACCCTGTGTCCTCCCTGGGCAGGTCGTTTTGACACAAGGACAACAGGAGGATTAAAGCCACAAAGTACTTCATCAATCCATCCACTACCACATGCTGGAATCAAACCACCAATCTCTCAGTTCTTGAACCAACTACTCTACCTACAGAGCTAGGTGCTGAGTGGGAGGAGTAGCGGTCCACAAAAGGGGTGGAATAATCTATAATAAATGAACAGCACAAACAACATTAGTGGAATCGCTTGTACAGCAATCCCACTAATAATAACAACCTGTTTTCTGTTTGTTATCTTGACCTAGGAGTTGTGTTTTGTTGACATTAATATATTGATCTGTTTGTTTCTTGACAACATAACCCAAAACATACAGTAACTCGAAAAGTTATGAATGCATCTGGACGAAATTTTCAGGGTAGGTCAGAGATGGCGTAAAGACCAACCAATTAGATTCTAGGAGTGATCTAGATCATCATCTGGATACAGAAGATTTTTAAAGCATTCCTCACCATTGTGAGGGCCAAATTCAACATTTGTTTTAGTTACACCAAATAACACCCAGAAAATTGAGCCCAAAAGCATAGGTTAACACCATAATAGATTCTATCAAACCACAAAATTTGATGCAGGTATGGGCAATATTCCAGATATAGTGATCCAGAATGCTTATGCTGAGAGGGGGTGAGGGGGAAAAAAGCTACTATAAGGTAGTAAGTGAAGCTAAAAACATGAAACTGACACCAAATTGTAGTGGAAAGTCTGCTGATTCAGTCATGTGCCCAGGGATTTGATGTATCTTCAACATTTACGGAGCTAGATCCAGAAGAAAACTGCCGCTATGGAAATATAATTTTTCATGAGTAACTATTAAACTAATGATAAAATAGCATTAAAACTGATCATATTGCATAACTTTATTATTTGTCTGCATTGTCATATCCCACTGAAAGAAACTGAGCTGCCTTAGTGGAGGATTGTGCTCTCTGGGTGCTTTCTATTTTTTGATTAATTCATTTGCAGGATTTTGTGTTCTGTTATCAAAAACAAATGTATGAATCTTTATTATCACTATAAACATGTACAATTACATTCTATTTGGTTCCTCTCAGTGTAAAAACAAATAAAAACCACTCATCATGAAAATAAGTGAATAAATATAAGCTGTTTCCTAAAAGAGGTTAAAGCAACATTTAAAAGTGCTGTGACCATGAAGTGTCAGAGCAGCTCAAAATAATATAGTCGTAAATAAAATAGTACATACATAATAGCAGCAAGAGCCATGTGTGGATGGATACCACTGTTTGATGTCCTCGGTGCTATTTGGTACTGTATTTGTTGATTTGAAGTGTCTGAGCATTTCTGTGCCGTATTTACAGAAGGGTGTGTGGTGGAAACTACTGCTCTAGGGTAAAAGTTGTTCCCAAGTCAGTTAGATTTTGCTTTTCTTGAATGTTTTGTCCGATGACAGAGAATATCCAGGGTGCGTATTGTCCTTTCTGGTTCCTTCTGCCCTCTATTTCATTCTGGTGGCATAGATGGTGTCCACATTAATGGAAAAAACTATTCTTCCAATGTGTCCTAAAACTCTAAAATAAGCTCTTGATTGGCCATTGTAATCTGTCTAGCTCTCTGACAGCGTGAGCCTGTTCACAGTCCTGCATATTAAAGTCTACAATGGGCTGAGTAGCATAAAATATTAACATGACGTTACTTTAGTTTAAATATGAGATTCCAGTCACTGTTTACTCTGGCACGAGGTCATGCAAACCATAGCTAAGCCTCAAATAATGGTCGTAATTTTATTGAATCAGTTATGTGTCATTTTCATGCTGAGCTGCAGCCAGTTTGTTGTTGAGACATACTTCAGAGTCACTGCTCTGCTGATCGGTTTTCAACAGAAAGATGCATGGCTCAGTGAAACATTTGGCACTTGTGATTTGCACAAACAAGAGCGTGCAGAGGAACAAGCAGCCCTCGTTCATATTGTATTCTGGACAAAACCTGTGAATGCAGCATATGTAGATATCAGAAAGGTGAGTTTTTATAGTAGATGTGCAGGTGACAGCTACATATACAGTTTTAAAGATATTGTTGCTATAAAATGGTATTTTGCGTTGATATTCTGTAATATGGAGGAAGAGGAGGTTTATGTTTTTAGGGTGTTTCAGCTGGAAATATTGTATCGTTTTGCTCTCTAAAGAAAACCTTGCTTGTTGTTAATTTTTGTTAATTTTTTTCATTTTCTCAAGTATTTTGTTCCTTTGTGTCACTTCATTTTGTAGCCTATTTTGTTCATTTTTCACATTATTTTTTAATTGCTAATTTTGTGGCTAATTTTAGTCATTTGAGTTCATTGTAAAAGGAGGATGATTTCTCGTCTTATCTTCTCCTTATTTGATAAGATTTTTTTTCTGTGAGGGTTGTGAGTTGACATAAGGTACAGGAACCGAACCAGAACAACCAGTGCAGGACATCACTCTCTTGTCACATCACTTCCTTTTCCCTATCAGGTATATTACTCAAAGTAAATAATCACTATAAGATGTGTTTATAATATAGTTCCTTGGTCCACACACTTACGACATAATGTTGCCATTATAACTTATAATAATGCCTTTTATGTAAATAAAGTATAGTCTTAAAAAAAACCTGTTGTGTTACTCAAAGTGTGTGCTTTTAAATACATTTTTGTTCATTTTGTTACTTTTGGTCACTTATTTCACTCATTTATGTTCCTTTTCTTGATTATGTAACTTAACTTAAGTCAACTTATTTGTCTCTTTTTTTTATTAATTTTTTTTTCATTTTGGGGATAATTTTTTTACCTTTAAAGAGCAAACTACATGTAAATAACATTGTATTATTTGTAGAGTGGAAAAGTCTATTCTGAAATTAAAATAATTGTAAAAGTAAATTTAAAAAGGTCGATTCTATTATATTAATGGTAACTCATAAAACTCATAAGTAAATCACCTTTTTATTTATTTGTACATACAGCTGAATTAAACTTAAGTTTCATATAATTATTTCCATGACTCCCCTGCTGTTCTGTACTATAAGAGTAGAGCTGTGTGCGATATACACCAGTAAATCTATATGCTCTACATGCACATAGAGCATTTACTCGGCTCATCTTGTGTCATAGAAGGAGCCAAAAACACAAATACCAATGAGACATCAACCACATCATTATTCTTAAATCACTTATAACACATTGTGTAATTTGCGTTTGTTTAGGATGTGCCAGTCACCATGTTCTTTAATAGTCTTTAATAATCCGTCTTCTCTAAAACGTTGCCGGTTTGTTCCAGAATTCAGCCCATGTATCATCACCTTCGCACTCAGCCTCACACCATTTCTGGCCTACGTTCTGTCTTTGTTGTGTGTGGTTGTCTGGATGAGGCAGAGGGGGGAAGACCAGCAGTCAGACCACGGCAGATGTTTCCAATTCCCCCTCGCAGACCTTCCCTCTCTTCTGTTGGCCTCCTTTTGCCCCCCACGCCTCCTCTCCTCTCCTCTCTTGCCCATCAGACCTTCTGTTTGTCCATCCGTCTGTCTGCTTGTCTGTGGTGTGGCAGCCGGCTAAAACTATCCTCCGGTCCAGGCCAATTACACCATGGGAGACCACTTCTAACGTTTTATAGGACATGACTGCCAGAAACTAACCAGGTTCACTTCCTACATAAACATGTACAAAAGGACAGTAAAAATGTCCTGGGATCATGCAGCATGTACATGCATATTCTGTCAGGATATCATTGTAAATACTTAAATTGTATCTAGAATGAGGATGGGTATTTGTTCCCCTGATCACCCCAGAAGGGGTTTAAGTTCATCATTTAAATCAGGGGTTGACAACCAGACATTTTTGGACCAAATAATAATTGTCTAGAGCCACAAATAATATTCAACCCCTTTACATAACACATGACATATGACTCATGTTTTAGCTGGCAACATATTAAAACCAATTTGGTTATTATTTTATTATTTTTGTTAATATTTTTGATTATATTATGTTCATTTTCTATATTATTTTGAATATTTTTGTTCAATTTATTGATTATGTTGTTCATTTTTGCTCATATTTGTTCATGTTGCAGATTATTCTGTTAAGGTTTTGTTTGTATTTTTTCCATTTATTTATTCATTTAATTCATTTTTGTTAATTTTGGTTCATATCTGAGAGTATTATTCTGAAATTTTGAGAATTTTTACAGATTATTTTGCACACTTTTTATTTATTTATGCTCATTTTCTTGTTTATATTCATTTACATAGCCATTTGTTCATTTTCTTGAATATTTTCTTATTTTTTTATACCTGTATTATTTTAATCATTTTTGTGAATTGTTTGTTCATTGTTTTGACCAGGTTTGTCTTAATTCTTGTTAATTTTCTTAGTTGTTCTTTTTTTCATTTTGAAAATCATTTGGTTACACTTTTTATATATTTATTTTATTCTTTTTTGGTTCTCTGTATATTTTTGTGATTTTTTTGTTGATTTTCATGGGTTTCTTTGCTCATTTTTATTTAGTTATGCTCTTTTTCTTGTTTAAATGCATTTACTTGACTAATTTGTCCATTTTGCTGATTATTTTGTAAATTATTTTTGCTCAAGGTTATCTCAATCAAGATTTTTTTCTTAATTTTTGTTCATTTTCTTAGTTGTTTATTAATAATTTAAAAAAAAATTATAAACCACCTAACAAAATGAACAAAATTATTTTAAAAAACTATTCTTGATTAAGAGCAAAATAATGAACAATACATTCAACAAAATGACTGCGATAATAAATTATGAAATGAACCACATTTTTCAAAAAATGAATGAAATGATTTAAATAAATGAAAATATGCTAACACAAACTTAACATAATAGTTTCCAAAGTTAACAAAAATGAGAAAAAATTAACACAATAATCAATAAATTGAGCAAAAACAAGCAAAATATAAAGCAAATGAGCAAAAGAATGAAATAACAACCACACTGGTGTTTCCTCTGTAAGCCTGAGCAGTAAAAGCACAAAATGATGCATTAACACTTCAGTAGAATACAGAAAACGAACTGCCTGATACTCACAATTCCAAGAGATGCCTGAAAAACATGCATCTTGATGCATGAATAACTGTAAAAAATCAATATATAAACTGAAATATGTAAAAAAAAAACAAGATGTAAAGGTTTTTTTTGTCTCTGCCATGTGCAAAGAATATGAATAAAAATGGTTTAAGACTTGCAAGAAAAACATAATTTGCACTGCTTTTGTTTCATACAGATATATTTATAATGTAGCTGAACATGAAACTGTTAAAGCACTCAGAGGATATGGCGTGACATCTGGTTTTACCCTCACGGGCTCTCACGTAAAAGCCACTTTATACTGTCGATTGTTTCTCCTTTTTCATTCGTCATTTAACATGTTGCTTCTGCTCCAAGAAAAACTAACTGATCCACCTCACACATTTCCAAGACAGTGACCGAAAGAAGCCAAACGATGTGGTCAAATGCTTAGCTAAACATTGTTGTTGCATTCTGTAATAAAGAGAGAAAACCATCGGAACCTAGAGTCCTTTGACAGAAAGTTATTAATATCCCGTCGGCAGTAAATTAGCTGTGGATGTACATGTCCCTCTGCTTTGTTTTGTCTAGCAGTGGTCCTTTCACCATGACTGCTCTCTGAGCGTGTGTGTCCTTGCAGCAGACAGACTGACACAGCACAGTGATAAAACTGCTGACAGGAATAGAGCCCAAATGGAGCCTATATACAGGACGTGTGTATATGTGTTTGACTGGCAGAAAGATGATCTACAGGCCGGAGGAGGATATGTTTGTGTATATACTGTATCTATATGTGTGTGAGAGAACCCAAGGAAGCATTAAGTCATACTCGTGGTTGACAAGACAAATGAAGAAGTGGATGAAAAAACAAACCCCTCGAGAATGAAACACTGGCAATGAAAATAATTTGAGGGCAAGATGGACAAAATAAATGGACAAAAGGTGCCAATCTGTGGATGTATGAAACGTATGAAGCCATACCACACACAGTGAAAGGATTCTCCAGACAGTCATGGTGAGGTCCAGCGATGACAGGACTGTTTGCCTGGCTGTAGTGACTGCACTATGAAGTAATTAGAGACAGACTCCAGTAGGTCACAGTTTAGTCTATGGTGGCCTTAAAAGAGACAGAGTGGGAGTGAGGGCACAAAGAAGAAGGTGAGAAGGGTATTGAGTCTGGAAAACAAAGATGGCATGTATGATCCTTCATCTTTGTCTTTAATGTGAAACTAAAGTGGAAATCTACCAGGCTTACAACATTTAGAAAAAAAGAAAATGATTAATAGATCTATTGCATTGTACATGGTGAAAGCTGTGCACCGTGGTGATAATTTCCCTAAACAGTTTCACCCACTTCCTTTCTGCTTTTGTGTTTTTGTGTATAGTTTTGGTTTCCCAGCCCTCAACTCTGCTTTTACTGTCCTTATTCAGCCTGTTTCCAGTCAAAGCAGGCAGCTGTTTACTTTGGAAAAAGCACTGATAACCAACTGTGTACTACCTGTCTGGCACCAAACACCAGGCAGTAGAGAACTACTTTTTTAATTTAACATTAATTTTACAGGTGGTCCCATCGAGACCAAATGTCTCATTTGCAAGAGAGACCTGTTTCAGACATCAAAATAATACTATGTCAATTGAGAAATAAAATAATATCTGAGAGATCTTTTAAGGTATTGTGGAAGACCAAAACAGAGCTAAAGGGACCTCTAAATAGTGGGCTTTCTTTTTCCACTTTTGCCATAAATAGACTTGAGGTTGTGTATCGTTCGTGATGCAGAATATTGAGTGTTTTTTCCTTGTTTCAAGCACAAGCGCCACGTATCCCAGAGTAGACAGGATGGGAATTTAAACGTGGTCAATGACTATGGCAAGCTTCATCTAAATACAGTCAGACAGAGCTATTGCCTCTTTTCTTCTAACAAGCAGTAGTGCCGTCTATCCCAAAAGTTGACCAGTGTAGACACGGTCAGTGGCAAGTTTACAGCAAACTGATTCAGCCACTTTGAGCTGAGTTACACCATCTAACTTAAAAGTCTAGAACACAGGTCTGCAAACCTTTACAATCAAATGTAACTTTCTTTTTGGACACAAAGAAAAAAAATTGTCTATAGGAATAAAAAAAAGAATACAAATCTGACCCCTTTATTAACCTCAAAATAAATTATACATATTTTGTTGACAACATGTTAAAATCTGTGTTTGTTATTATGTTCTTCTTCTTCTCCTTTCGGCTGCTCCCCTCAAGGGTCGCCACTGTTATTATGTTAATTTTCATTGATCTTGTTCATTTATTTTTTATTTTTTTATTCATTTGCTTGATTTACTTTGAACTTTTGTCTCTGATTATTTTTGTTAACTTATTTATGATTTTGTTTATTGTTTTATTAAATTTTGTGAAATTTAACTCATATTTTTGTTCATGATTTTGTTTAGTTTTCTTCATTTTGTTGATTTTTTAAAAATCAAATTTATTCACTTTAGTAAATATATTGTTTGATGTGTTTTATGTTTTTTTTTGTAAATTTATGTTCATTTTCCTGATAATTTAATTCATTTTATAGATTATTTTTCACAGTTGACCGTTTGGTTCATTATCTATTTATTTTCTTCTATTTGTTGATTTATTACTTATTTTATTCACTTTGATGTACATTAATATGTTTCTTCCATCACTGGACAAAGCCACAGGAACTACTGGAGAGCATGTAAGGGCCAAATGTGGCCCTGCAGCCATGGGCTGCAGACCCCTGGTCAAGAGTAGCACCCCCTGTTCCACAAGCAATAGCGCCCCCTATCCCAAAAGTTGTCAGGTTGATGCCTGATGTGGACAATGACTGGGGCGGGTTTCAAATAAAACAGTTTTGAGTTATTGTGTCTTTTTGAAACAAGCAGCACCATCCCCTGTTGACAGTCACCTAGCGCTACCTATCCCAAATTTCATAGGATGGTGATCTTAAAGTCATCGGTGCCAAGTTTCAAGGAAATGAGTCCATCCATTTTCAAGCTGTGAAGTTCACATCCCAAATATGCAGACATGGGCTCAGGTGTGGTATCATGAAGCTAATATCTGCCTTTTTGGTGCATAATTATGAACATGGCATTATTTGCTGTACCTTCAGAAGGACACCGGTGTCTTCCTTTGGGTTGCGTACCCTCAAAGTGACCAAAATGAATCAACTAAATGCTGTGATGTGACAGCATTAAAGGTTCAGTATGTAATTTATGCTGACATGTATTGTGGAAGTTGCAGATAACAACACTAAAAACTGTTCTTTGCTCTTTGCAGGGTTTTTCTGGGGGGCTTTCTGAGCCAAAGACAGTAGGAGACGGTAATGCACCTCAACTCTGGATGGTACCTAACATAAACTAGAGCAAAAGAGAGGAGGACATCCATTTTGAACTACTGTACAAAGATTGCCATGCAGTACTGGAGGTATACAATCATTTTGCATGCAATTTACCCTCTCAAAGCATAATTAATGAGAAAATAAGTATAGCTTTTACAGAAGTAAATATGTGTCATAAATGTATATGTTCTGTAGTAACATTTCTACAAATGACTGGTGGTATAAAAAGCGCTCCTTCATTTTTTTTTGTAGAGATGTTAACATTCTAATTTTAAAACCAGACAAGCCAAGTTTTAATAGAAGAGTATTTGGGATTTCATGGTCCCTTGTCATAAGTAATATACAGACATACAGTGTGCAGAATAATGCAGCTTTTAGGGGTTTATTTCCTGGAAGTGAATCAGACTACATCATACACTAACTGTCCAACTCGCTTAAAAATTGCGATACATTGGAAGCCATAAGACTGAGGAAGTTTACTCTGCATGAGTGCCATCCCTCAGTGCTGGTGTAGGCTCCTGCTGAAGTCTGCATATCCTGCTTGCCGCCTTGTTAACCCAGAATACCCTAATGACTTCCCCTCTCTCTGCTGAGCACACTGTGAAGTCATCCATGTTTCCATGTAGCCTAAAGTAAGGAGAGAAGAGGAAAGTGAGGACGAAAGGGAAGGATGAAAGGGAAGGGAAGGAAAAGAAAGGAAAGGAAAAACGAAAACATAATACCACTGAAAATGATACAGTCTGAAAGCATACGAGTAAACCCAGCTCTGCTCACAAATGACAATTTCACAGGATTTCACAGCCATGATGGCCAATATATTAATTCAGCTCTGTGTCCATGTTTCTGTATTTTAATTCAAAGTTTCACCGTTCCTCTTGATTCAACTCAAAGTGTTGGAAAATGAGCAAAAAATCAATTAGACCCATTTATCATTCCTCTTTTGCCGAAAATGTAAAATGACATACAGTGCTGCATTTACAAACCACATTTATGGTTTCTGGCTTTAATGCTATTTTACATCACTATCAGCTTGTCAGCATTGCTGTGATTGTTCTTATATTTACTATTACACTTAGACACATTGTCTAACTGTTATAAATATAAATGTTAATAATTGGATTAGATATATAACAACAATACAATTAAACAAATTAAACTATATATATACATTTTAATTCTTTCACTTGTGGCATATTACAATGGTTTTACAATATAATGTACGGAACACAGAAAATTGGAGCTTTCAGTTTGACAGTTTAATGTCGCCATCTTGTGGTTGAACATAGTTGTCTCCAGCTCAGGTCCTCTTATACAAAGCACATGATTTGTAGATAACGCACACAAATATAACTGAGTTTGTAAATTTACAGTATGCTCAAATTTACAGAAATATTAGAAGTGAAAACTGATATGAAGAAGAAAAAAGTAGGTGTATGCTTCATTAATATAAAACATGCAAAATGCCTTCGCTCAAGTCAGCTGGGATAGGCTCCAGC
>JAQQAE010007998.1:0-15483 GCA_029823295.1 Pseudamia nigra | reverse complement strand
GGTTTACTCTCTGTATAGTCATAAGATTTCGGCCTTGAATTGTGAAGTGCCTAGAGATAATCGGCGATTATGATTGGCGCTATACAAATAAAGTTTGATTGATTGAACACAGAAATAGTCTGCATGTAAGTGGAAGTAAAAGGAGAGAGGTCTGGGAGATGAGGGGCCTACCTGAGCTTGGTTATGTTGGGTTTGCTGTGCGGGAGATAATTGAGGGTGGGGAGGCGGGTGGAGCTCAGCAGAGCTCAGGGCAGCAGTGAGTAGGGCAGGGTTGAGGGGCAAGAAGGCTGCAGAGGGAGGAAGAGTGGCAGGGAGAAGCAGAGACTGCAGGGCTTGGATAGAGCCCTCAGCTGTTGTAGGAATTGGGAGTAGGCCCTGAGGGACCTCCAAGAGACCTGGACCAGGCAAGGCTGATGGATCTAGAAGCCCTGACGGTTTATCCAGGGTGAGGCTCTCCAGTGTGGTTGGGATCTGTTGAGGAACTTCTAAGCTGACCTGACCTAGCCCAGACAGAGGTAACAAAGGGCCCTGCTGCTGCCCAAGCAGCAAGGAGGCCATGAGCAGGGCCTGCAGTCCAGGTTTCTCTGCAAGTCCTAAGTCACCCTCCTGTGCTGGGGCGGTAGCTGAAGCAGCAGGAGGTGGAAGTGGATTCAGAAGACCCAGTAGGTTCAAAGGTAAGTCCCCTTGGGCTCCATTCAACAAGGGCAACAAGGGAAACAGAGGATTGTTAATCTGTTGCTTCTGCTGTTGATCCTGGTTTGAATTCTGTGTCTCTTGCTGCTGTATCAACAACTGCTGCTGCTCCGACTGCTGTTGCTCTGCAAGATTCTGCAGTGTTTGTGATGTTGCATTACTAGGGGGTATTTGTGCATGCTGCCCACCCAACCACAAACCTCCCAATGGCAATGATGCCAGGACTGTTGGGTCCAGGAGGGAAGGAAGACCTCCTGTGGATGAAAGCAGCTGAAGGAGCTGCTCTTGGTTCATAAAGGGGAAAGCCTCTGCTAGGGATAATGAAGTGGTTGAGTCTGTTACAGTCGAAGGGGCTTGAGGACTGGAATTCTCAATGTGAGAGGTGATGGAGGGGCCGGGGCTGGTGGTTGATGTAGGTTTGGTCACTGTAGAAAGCTTTGGGTCCAAACATACGGTCTCCTCTGTCACTGTATAAAAAGAAATATGAAGAAGGAGACACTGATTATCTATCCATTTCCTCACACAAGGGTGTTTTCTCTAACTATTTTACACATGGTTTGTTTTCTGTTTCTCACACACACCAATCAAGGTTTATTGTAGATGTTTACCCTCCACATTCACATCATTTGGGCAGGATACACAATTGATGTGCCTTACAGTATCTGTATCCAAATTTGTAATTTAGATATATTTGGCAGTGCTGATGGGTTGTGTCTGCGCTGCATGGTCAAATTCTTGAAATAAACTTTACTATATCTGACAAGGTAAGATATAACAGGTTAATAAAATATAAATGTATCTAATATTTTATTCTAGCCTATTTCAAATACTTATATGTAATAAATCACCACTGACTGTGTTACATGTGTATTTATTAACTCTAAGGTTGTAAGTGTCATCAGTCAATGTAATGTCCTAAGTTAAACTCCTTTGATTTTAACCACCTACCAACAAATACGGACACTTGAGACTGAGAATAGCCAAAATGTGGGGGAGTCTGTAATAAATTAAGTATTTGGCAATGGGCAAAACCTGTTAAGATGAAGAAAACATCAGTGCATTTGTGTACATGACAACAAACTTGTGATTCACACAGAGTTGCATAGTTTTTCTAGGCTAATTCTGATCAGGCAATTAGGATCAACAACATAGTTGACACCAACACCATTGCAATTTGAAGAACAAATCCTTAGTATGTTTATAATAAAACACAGACTTTTAACTAAATTATACATTTTATCAATAACTCTGTCGGGACTGAGTATTTTTGCATAAGTCATGACTCAAATTTCAGTATAGTATTCCTATTTTATGCACCATTTCCACTAATAACAGTAAAAGAGGCTGTCTGCTTGTGTGTTTGCATGCCTTTGCAGTCCCACTATCCTAGTTTTGGAAAGATTGCAAGTGCTACCTTCTTCAGACTGTAAATGTCCAGGATGGGAAGTAGTTTTAAGCACTTTGTTTACAGTGAACAACTTCTACAGCGTATCAGCTAGTGCATGTGACTGATGTTGTGAACCATGACATGTTTCATGCATGTAATTTTAACTGGCACATTATGAATACAGTGGAACCTCAGACAACGACCGCTTCTGACAACAAAAACTTCGGGTACCGACGAAAAAAACTGCAAAAAAATTGAACCTCATAACGACGAATTATGCGGACAATGACACCCGGGTCACGCCTGCATCACTTCCGGGTCTTGATGAGAATGACCCGGAAGTCAGAGCGCTAGCGGCTAGCCGCTAATTTCATTCATTCTGAAACGGGATGAATGAAATTAGTTCTAAAAATGATTTAGAATGTATTCTTACCTTGGCTTATGACTTGGTAGTGTGTCCGTGGACACTGCACACGTCTAAAACTGTAAACAACTCCAGAGACCGGAACTACTGGCTCTTAACACAGACAGAGGCTGCTAATGGCTGTTAGCTGTGTCGACACTAACGCTGCCCGGGCAGCGCCAGTGTCCGACCGGACAGTGTCTGCCCACAATACAGCCGGTTGTGAGCACCACGACACTGACGACCGGGCACCGTTAGTGTCAACACAACTAACAGCCGTTAGCAGCCTCCGTCTGTGTTGCTGGTGCATCTGTCACCACCATTCTCTTCCGTTGTTCCGTCAACTTGATGTGGGTATTGCGTTTTTCTGGGGTTTCTACCAGATCCCTTCTAAACCAAACTCATGTGCATGTCCATAACTGTAAACAACTCCACCACGCCGCTCGCCGCGGGCCGGGAGCGGGCACGCCGGGAGCGGGCACGCCGCGGGCTGGGAGCGGGCACGCGGTAAGCCACTTAAGCATTCCAAATCATTTTTTTTTTAGAACTAATTTCATTCATTCCGTTTCAGATAATTAACATAACTTCCTTTTCAAATAATAATGAATAAATGTGCAGGTAGGGGTGTGCAATACATACTTTATATGGGAGTTTGTTGTGGGTCCAGAATGAATTAATTGGTTTCACATGTATTTTTATGGAAAAAGTCGCATCGGATAACAACTGATTCGGATACAGGCCGTGACGCTGGAACGGCTTATCGTCGGTATCCGAGGCACCACTGTACATCAGAATGATCGACAAGTCACAAGTCATGGTTGAGAAAGCTGAAAACTAGACTGAAGTTGGCTGGCTGAACTGTGCATTTCTTGTCACACAAAAACAGCAATCGAAGTGTACTCTCAAAAACAAGCACCTTTCAAAAAGATATCCTCACCTGCTGTGTGATTTTCTTGGGAAGACAACACAACATCAGTGGTTTGATCAGAAGAGCCACCCTCCCCTTGCGCCTGGGGCACAGCGGAAGATGCTGTGAGCAGGGCCAGGACGTGGTTGCTAAGATCGAGCGGCTTTGGGGAGGTGGATATTGCCATAGAAACACTGCCTTGAGAATGACTCAGGTCCTCTGATGTTAATATGCTGTTACTGTTATTCTCAATTGCCACAGTGCTGTGTGCTGTGGAATCCTGCAGAGGAGCCTGGGAAAAAGTGTCTTTTGAGGGAGCTGGTGATGTAGGCTGAGTTGGGCTGCTGTGTAAAGCTACATTGGGGTTGGATTGCACTGTAGAAGGAGAATGTCTCTGCTGAGGACTTGATTTAGTAGATTGTGGCTGTGATTGAGACTGCACTGATCTGAAGTGAAGAGAGGTGGGAGAAGGAGAAAGCTGCTGTGGTACAGTGACCACAGGATTAGTGTTACTGGTTCGGCAGGGTGACTGAGTGTGTTGGTTTCTCATGTGAGCATGACAGGGAGGTGAGGAGGGTGACAGTCTGGGACTTTGTTTATTAGTGTCTCCACCTCCTTCAACAGATGCTGAAGCATTCTGTGCGTTCTGTAAACTGAGCAGATGTAACAGAGCAGACAGGGGTTGGGTTGGAGGATCCAGTCCAAGAGGTGGGCCTATGGTCGGCATTAGGCCTGTAGTGAAATCTAAAGCCTCATTTTGTCTTGGAGGCCTGGCAAGCTGTGCTGCCTGTCGGGGACCAGGAAGCCTTGGCGTCTGTCCAGGGAGTAGCTGATGATTTTCTAATATGACAGCATTCTGGTTTTGCACACCTGAGGTAGAGGAGGAGGGGCATCGTGAGGGGGAAAGGTTGATAACTGTGGCAGACACATCTCCTGGTGGAGTCTTCCGTGGCCCATTAGTCAGCTGCTGGGTGTCTCTTAGCATGCTGAGAACTGTGGGAGATCGCCGCTGCCTCTTCCGGTGTGAAGCATTACGCTCTGCTGAAGGAGGCAGGTGGGGCAGAGAGGAAGCCAGGGACTGGGCTAGAGAGTGGGATGGGTGAAAGAGGATGGAGGAGGCCGCTGCAAGGGAAGGATGGGGAGGCCTACTAGAAGCGACGGAGGAGGGAGGATGGTTATTATGTAAAGTGCTATTTGTTACCTTCGATGACTGATGCTGTGCCTCTTTTAAGACTTCCAGAGAGGCCAAGCTTGCTGGATTGGTGGCCACATTTGAGCTCTGTCCCTGGGTTATCTGGTTAGCCAGCTGAGCCTTGGCAGCTGCAGAGAGCAAGCTACTAGCAGGAAAAGAGGTTGGATGTGGAAGCCGGCCCTGATGGCTGTGATGGTGGTTCAGAAATGGCCCTCGAGGTAAACTAGAAGGCCCCGCTGAGTTTAACCCAAAGCCTGTCGGGCCTGGGTTGGGTGCTGGACTCATGGGACAGTTTGAGGGCTTCTGGGGCAAATTGTGAAGGTTGTTACTGCTTTGGTTGGTCAGTAAAGAGGGGTTAATAGGGACTGGGGGGTGGAGGTTATTAGTGCTGCTGTTGCCTGAGTTCTTAAACTGCTCTAAGATGTCCTCCAATTTGTACTTGGGGAACTGTGGGCTGGCGGTCAGGGAGCCACCAGGGAGAGGGGAGTGTGGAGAGGAAGAGTTGGATTTCCTCCTTCCCATCCGTCCTCCACCTTCTGCTGTGGTAACTGAGCCTCCCCCCTGGTCGGAGAGAGAGGAAGGAGAGGCTGATGGGTGGCGGGATCGCTGGTGAGGAGATGCACAGTTCACGTTGTGGACAGAGGGGGAGAGGGAGGGAGGCGGCGAGAGTGGAGAGCCTCCCACAATGACGCCATGAGGATGAGGAGTCTGTGATCCTCTCCCTCCTACTCCAACTACAGTCAGAGGTGAAGAAGGGGGAGGTGATGAGAGGGGTCCTACCCGAGGAGAACCACTGGGTGTCTCAGGGGTTTTGGATGTTCTTTGACAGGAGTTCTGGGATGTAAGGGTATGAGGTGACCTCTGGGTTATACTGTAAGCTGGGAATGATAAGCTGGAGGAAGAGGAGGTTGCGAGAGGAGGTGGAAGATGGTGAAGCCGTCTCAAAGAATCAAGTGGATGATGGGAGTTGGTGCCTGTGTGAAGGATGGGAGAAGATCCATTGTGAGGGTAGATGAACTGGTGCGAGGATTTGGGACTGGCACAGGGATTTGGGTGGATGTTGTTGTGGGGTCGAGGTGGAACTGGATGGAGTTTGGGACGGCAGACACCATGGTCCTCTTCTGCTCGTTCCACATGGACCCTCTTTGGATCACGGGTGTCCACTCCACTGCTATGCTCTGATATTGGAAACAAAAAAGCACTTTCTATAAGTTGTTGATTCTCATACTCCCCATAGCAGCATGTGTTCGGTTGTATGTTCAGTAAAGAAAACCTCTGTACGAACATGAAGGTGACAAAAAATGTATCCATTTACCTGGTTTACCTGGGTGTTGAAGGTTGGCAAAGGGCAGCTGTGGGGTCTGCATACTTCGACACAGAGCCGCCATCGCTACAACTTTCCTGCGGTGGTTGCAAAGTTTGGTCATGTCTTGCTCAGCTTTGCCTAAAGGATGGCTGTATTGCTGCACCTTCACTCCCAAGGTGAAGTTGAAAACCTGCAGCATAAAGATACAAAAATTAGAACTCTGAGAGGCCCCTCAGCTTAAAGGTCCAGTTGACAATGTTGACAGACTAGGTCGTAGCCGACCATTTGTAGCAGACCAATGTAAATGATTGAAGAGGTGACCTGCCAGACAACGTGGCTTACAATTTTACAGTTGTCAAACTAGTACAGTATGTTTGTTCTTTTCTTCTATCTACGAGATGTTGAAAGAATCTGAAATGCAGGCCATCTCCCCTCATTCATCCTGTGGTTAGATAAGTTACAGTTTCTAACTCCTTAGTAGCTATGACTGTTTTCAGGTCCGCAAGCAAGTACATGAGCTTGTGCACCTGTGATGTTGTAAGCCATGTTGACTAGCCGGTTGACTGTCCGAACAAGCACCATGGTCCATGACAAACCATGGGCTACTACCTAGTTTGCCAGCATCATCAAAATGAACCTTTAATCAATGCAAAATTACCATAGGTGTTTTAAAATGAGGTACATGCATAATTTCTTATCTTGTGAGTACATGCTTAAGCACAAAAGGTGATATTAAAAATAGTGTACAATTTTATTTTATATACAGTTTCATCTTTTACTTTCCACTTTTGATAGGCAGATAGAGAGATAGATATACTTTATTGATCCCACAAAAAGGGAAAATTCACCGTTTACTGAATACTGTAGTTTCAAACTGAATAGCTAGACTAAAAGTGTAGCCCTGAAAAAATAAGAAACCAGTAACAGACCACACTGTTCTAATATCTGAACAAATATGAAATATGGACTACAGTGGCTGTCTACACTGCCTGTTCTTACCACATATATACAACCCATATCTGCTTTACCTTATGGATGACAAGTGGACACTCCAGACCACATTTGCAAGTGCCATCAGTCAACAGATAGGTCTTGACCTCATCCAGAGAAGAGAGAGAAGTGCCACTGGGACTACATGTAAGAGAGAGATTAATCGTAATGGCAGAATCAAGCCTAGATAACCTGTGAACCCAAATCAGGTTAAAGCAGAGCAGAGCTCAGAACGTATCAAAATGATAGCAAAAATATACGACTGGTAGTGACAACAGAAGATGAGTCTTGTTGTCAGGCTGAGGACTCCGAGTATGACTTTCACTCCTCTCTAGCTATCGGATGCCTTTATGTATTTTTGCCATTATGTAATTTGCCAACATCAGTGACTTAACTGACTGCAAGGTTATAAATACACACTGCTGTTAGATGATATTATCACAGCAACTGACGAGGTGTTATTCCATTGCGCAGTTAGTGTAAGGTCCATCTCCTGGCTGTCGTCCAGAGTTCATGAGGAATCTCATCATAAAATGTTGTATATTTCACACTTTGTTTTAAAGTTTGACCTACAATAGGTCATTTCTTTCTAAGTGGGTAAATGGAAAACGAGACAGATACAGTACCGGTCAAAAGTTTGGACACCTACTCCTTCAGTGTTACAGTACATGAAGACCAAGAGCTACTTCTGCTGCAGATGGTAAGTTCATTTAAATTACCAGGCTCACAGACCAGGGACCATCGTCATGAGATCCAGTTTTATGACAGTGTTTGATGGTTTTGGCAAATGCACTTGGGGACACATTCAAAGCCCTTGCAATTTTTTTGGATTTCTTAAAATAATATCTTTTCTTTTTACTTAACTGCTTCTTGCCATAATATGGATTTATACAGGAGTTTAGTAGCACTACTACAGCTATTGTGTCTGTAGCCAACCTTCCACTGCATAAGACAACTGATGATCTAAAGGACATTAAGAAAGCAAGAAATGGTATAAGTTGACAAGGCACAATTGTGCAATGAAAACAGTTCTGAATCTGATGAGAAAATACCATGAGTGGGCAAAGCTGACATCAAAGCTAAATGTGTCTACTTTGAACAATTCAAAACACGTTCTGGGTTGTTTACCACTTATTGTTTAATGCATAAATCCATGTGTTCTTTCAGTTTGGATGTCGTCAGTATTATAGCACAATGTTAAAAATAATAATAAAAAAAAACACAGTGAAAGAGAAGGTGTGTTGAACCAAAACAAACATTTTAAAATAAAACCCACTGTTAGTTCCATCAAAATATGTTAACAAAAAGCACTTGTTTCATCCTAATAAGCATAAAAAAATACTTGTCTGCATGTGCCTTCACAACATGCTGGGGACTAACTCACCTGACATAGACCACCTGCCCATCTTCCACTCTCCTCTGCCAGCCAATGGGGACATGTATTGCAGTGGTGTGGGCCCCATCCTTGTCCTCACTGACAGTCTCACTGCCTCCCATCATTTTGTAGCTAAGGCCTGCCAGCACCTTGGGTAAATAGCAGCAAAGCATTAATGCATTTACACATATAATCTGTTTGTTCACTGTTTATATAGGTAATAAAAAATGATCCATTAAGATGTGAGTTTATGCCCCTGAAAACATTAAATCAGAATAACACCTTTGGGCAAAGTGATTCTGGCTACCGTGAAGCATTTTATTCTGCAGAAATCTCTCTTTGTTTAAAAAAAATAATAATACATGACAAACAGAGATGCTCATCATGGCCTGGAATAATCCTTGAACATGTGAAGGTGCCCAAAAATAAATTCAATTCATAACCAACTCATAGCCACAACATCAACTTGTGCAATTATATGATTGCAAAAGGTGCACTTTAAAGACTAAGTATGTGTGCTGATATTCTGGGCTAAGTCATAATGAACAGAGATAGATATAATCTAAACAAAACTTTAAATGGTCAGTAAAATAAATATTCCAATAAAAATTAAACAAAAACCATTCACATTCCCTATTTGTGAGTTATTTTTATGTTCACTTCATATTCTCCAAATAAGGATAATTACAGTAACAATTCACTGAATTGCAATACTATCATAACCAATTACACAACTGCTACAATCTAAAAAGTCAGATTCCGGGTTATTAACTGCAGGAATGGAAATACAACAAACAGAATATCTTGTAAGGTAATATTTTGGATTTCGTGACACTGAGCCAAACACACAAAAGCCAAGTCAGGAGTCAGGTGTGCATTTTTCTTGACGACCAAGCAAGTAAAGTGACCCAAAAATAGTTGTAAATCATACTATTCCCACAATAATTGCATTATGACATTTTCACCAAATTGTGCAGCCCTATTCCAAACAGTCACTGTCATTATTGCAGCAAAGTCCCAATAATAAAAAAAACTGAACCAAGAAAGACAAAACAAATAAAACATATCCTTACACCCAGGGCCATATATTGCTGCTTAAACATGCTGTATCTGTATAATAGATACTGTGCAAATCACGCAAAATAAAAGTTACTATGTTTTGGGGAAGTTCCTATCTTATATTTTGAACTGAAAAATACATGGGTATGAGTGTAATCTGTGAAATTCTCTTGATGGCCATTCAATTTGACTGAACTTGCTCAAGAATCTTAGTACTGTCCACAAATGCAAAGTTACTTTTCACCAAACTGTGCAGCTCTACTGCCCAGCTACAGATCATCAGACAGGGAGAAAATTGATCATTCCACTCTCTTTTGATTGAGGTAATTAGGTATGAGGAATTATTATTCTGACTGGGCTATTATTGTAACTATTTGCAGAATATTAGCACTGAGTTAATGACATATTTAAAGCAACCTGAAAATCAAGTGTGTGAACCAAATTCATCTGATTACATAACACCAAGAGTCAACATCAAGCATCAAAAACAATCAAAATGTAGCTGAGGTACCATGCAGACATCCTCATCTTCAGACTTTATTTTTCAGCTTCCTGCTCAATGTCTATAAAAGACACTATCCACATACGGTGCATGTATGACAAAGACATTTTACTTAATGTCAAAGTATAAAAAACTTGATCAAAATTAAGCCGCCTACCTTGTCATCTTTGGGAAGCCAGGATGTTTTTTGGCTAGGGTGTCCACTGTCCAGTGTACATGCTGGTGGGTTAGAAGCACACAGACTGCCAGTAAAACCTGACTGGATGCCCAAAATCCCGGGCTGTTCCCGGTTAATAGGCAGACTCAATATAGAATAAGACTCTGGCAGATTTGCTCAGATCACATCAGATTCAGAGCTTACATGAAGATGGAGAGCCTGCAAAGAGAGAGGTGGAGGTGGATTATGTAATCTGACAAGGCGACCTAGGATGAACAACACATATCATGAACCAGCCACTGCAAATAATTTCCAAGCATAGCTAATGACATATCCATATACTGGCGAAAAAACGCAACTTTTGAGTAGGAAGACTACTTTTAAGTAGGAGGGTGTGTTTTGCATAGGCCCTTAATGTTTAGGTTAGCTAAAACACATGCAGCTGCCTTCGCAATAACAACCAATGCCGATAAAATCAAACAAAAGGGACGTAAAACATGATCTTAACGGAAATTTGTGAACCGATAATTAACCTCACTGCATGAAACATTAACTCACAAGCACGGGGGTTTTACGTTACGGGTCCACGGTAGGCTAGCTGCTAAGCTAAGCTAATGGCTAAGCTAGGTGGCTACCATAACGTTACTTTGTGTTATGTTGTCGTGACAGCTGTCAGGCGCACAAAACACTCCGAAGCAAAACTCCTGCGCGTTGTCCAGGGTAAAAAGACACTCCATCCACAAAACTGCTCCACATTTACCGCTTCTATGCGTTCAACGACCAGTTTCCCTTCATAGGCGGACAGTGTTTGGCCGGCGGGGATGTTAGTGGGACCTTTCAGGCTTTCTCCGCGTCCTGCTCTCCGTCTTGGCGAAGTTTTGGACTCTTCGCTTTTCAGGCTCGCGGGAGAATCAAGAGTTAGCTGTCTGGCTAATGAACTAGCCAGAGAGTGTTTTTAAATGCTACTTTTAGAAAACGAATCGCCCCCTCATAAAAATAAAGCATTCGCGCGAGTAATTAGCTCTCTGCGTTTATGCGACGTCTGCCAGTCCGATTTAAAAACAAAGGGCAATAACGCTTCATTTTACTGCGCCTGGGTCTCGGGGCTAGCGCTGGGAGCTAAGCTAGCAGAGCGAACTGACTGAAATTTACTTGATTCTTGAGAGTCCAAACACGACTGAAGGATGTCCGGCTCCCGACGCACAGTAGTCCAACTGCCGCTTTGGTCTCTGTTCTGCTAAACCGTTTTGCATTAAGATGTATCCAAACACCATAACGACCCAAGTAATCCAAAATTCACAGTTGCTCAGTGTTTTTTTTCTTACGGATTCCTTGCAAAAAAAATGGAGTTTTCTGTTGGGCATGCGCACTGGGTGCTAGGGGACCACTGTACCCGACATGCACCGGGACCTTTGTAGTGCAGCTCCAGACAGACTGTGCGGATCCTTGATAGAGGACATGATAATGTGAGAATAATAACAGGCCCGGGACACATTTGTGTCTGCAGCTACAGCAATGAACCAAGTGCACCTGTCTGCACTGAATGCACAGAGGACACTCAATGAAATCACAAACATTATGAAACTGTAACTTATCTAGTAGAATGTGTCGATTGTTATTTTTAGCCCATGAAAAATCAAATCATTTTATTGTTGTTTGCTGATGAACAAACAAAAACATGATCACCATGTTGATGGTGATTAAAAAAAGGAGTAGTAAATGCATATTATTCAATCAGAATAAAGCAAGCATTGAATTAGAACTATAGAACTTTGTTGATATTATATATATGCATAAATTATACATATTAATGAAATTCCAAAATTGTTACCTCCATGTTGAAAATAAAATAATAAATTAATCAGTCACTTAGTAAAATGTCTTCAATCTGCAATCAATGGGGATGAATGATCTTCTACACTCAGAGGCAATTAAAACGCAGCACCAGTTGGATTCAAATAATTTCGTGACTCAAATTTATTGTTTTATTTTAACAATGCAAATATGTTGGGTGGGTTGGCTTTGATGAATTAAATGTGTTAATGGGTCGACTTGCACAAATTGAAAATGAAAAATCACAGCAAGAATGAACAGAACACATATTTAAAAATGAACTCAAAAGAACAGTCAGTATCGGGTGTGACCCCCACAAACATCCACACAGGCAGCACGTCTCCTCACAGGCCTGACTAAGCGTCTTACAGTAGGTTGTCTTGGGGAAGTTGTTGCCTCTCTGCCTGTAGTGCATTCTGGAGTCGCTGTCTGGCTTGAGGTCAGGGTACGCTTGATGAAAGAGCTCGTCCCAGTTGGTCCCAAACGTGCTTGATGGGCGATAAATCTGGTGAGCACGCAGGCCACGGCAGACAGTTAACACCATGTTGTGCCAGGAAAGCAGCTGTGATACGAGCAGTGTGGGGTTGTTTTTGTGTGGCTTTTACCATGCCTTTATATAGGGAAGACAACCACTCCTCCATTTCAAACACTGTACTTGCACGACTCCTAATCCCATATGTTGTACTCGAGATGGATTGATGAGAGTACAACTCACACTGCTGAGTTACGGTACATGATGATCACTCATGTGTAACAAGGTACACATTGTGACTCCAATGGTCACTTACAAACTCAAATTAGACTACTCAGGTCCTGAGCAAAAATAACCCAAAATTTAGAGTGTTGTATTTTCATTGCCTCTGAGTGTATAAAGTTCAGTCCTGCAGAATAGTGATGTTCATCATCTGCTGCAGCCGTCCCTCCGTTTGGCAGGAATGAGGTGCGACGATGGTCTGAGTTGCCCATGATGCCCTCCAACTTCTGCTGTGCGCATTTGTCCACTTCTATTCTATCCAACCACTGATCCAGCCTTTTGCATTAGTCCATGGGTTGGGAACCTTTACAATCCAAAGAGCCATTTTTGGGCAGAAAGAAAAAAAAGTGTGTAGAACAACAAATAATATTCCAAACCTTTACATAACACCTGACATAATTATGTTTAATGCTTTAGCTGGCAACATGTTAACACCAATTTGGTTGTTATTTTATTCTTTATTGTTTATTTTGCCTTTTATTTTGTTCATTTCCTTGATTATGTTGTTCAGTTTATTTATTAATTTGTTAATTTCTGCTCTTGTTTGTTTATTTTGTGGATTATTTGGCTAATTATTTGTTTATCCATTTATTTAATTACTGTATTTATTTTTGTGAATTTTGGTTGATTTTTGTTGATTATTTCACAAATTAATTGTAATCATTTTCTCATGATATTCACTTACTTGATTATTTTGTTTATTATTTTGCCAATTAATTTGTTCATTTTAAAAAAATATTTTGTTGTTTTTTAGGATGATTGTTTTTAGGATGATTGTTTTTCTAAGGTTTGTCTTAGTTCTATACATCTTTTCATATTTTTGTTCAGAATTTTGCTTATTTTTGTTCATTGTCTTAGTTTTTTATACATTTTTGATGATTAAATTTATTGTACTGTTTAAATGTGTTTATTTTCTTGATAATTTTGTTCATTATGTAGACTATTTGCTTCAGTTTTGTCTTCATTTTTGTTCAGTATGTAGGACGTTTTTTTTTCTTTTTGTTGATATCGGATTAATTTTGCTCATTTTGATTTATTCTAATGTGTTACATCCATCAATGGACAAAGCCACAGGAGCCACTGGAGAGGGGCTGAAGAGCCACACGTGGCCCTGGAGCCACCGGTTGCCCCCACACTAGTTGGTCCAGCTGCCTGTCGTCTTTCTGTCTGATGCTGCCTCCCCAGTAGACCACAGAATGAAACAGTTGACTTGTCACCATGGTCTGGTGAAACATGCAGCATCTAAGGGCGAATATCAAATGAAATGGGCTTCTCTAGGTAAAATACCTGACTCTGTCCACTTTTGAGTGCATCCAGTGATGTTGGTTGGCTGAAGAGGGGGCTTAGACTTTTGAAGGTCCCCTACTAATCTCGTAAATAAGTATGTGTACTACCAAGAAAACTTTGGGACACATTTGATACTTTTGTGGTTTATGTTTATCATTTTCAACATTGTACATTAATACTGAAGGCATACAAACTGTGAAAGAACACATGGAATTATGTGAAAACTAAAAAGTTAATTAACCCAGAACGTGTTTTATATTTTAGCTTTGATGACAGCTTTGTATTCTCTCTATTAGATTTGTGAGATATTCACTCAGAATGATTTTCAGTTCACAAGAGTGCCTTGCCAAGAGTTAGTTTGTCTTTTTTTTCTTCTTGCTGTGCTTTAGACCATCATTTGTCTTGTGCAGAGGCAGGGTGGGTACAGAGTCAGTAGTCCTAATAGTGTCAACACAACTACTGTACAAATCCATATTATAAACAAGAAACACAGTCCATCAATGCTTGAAGAAATGAAGGTCAATGAAGAAATCTGAAGAACTTTGAAAATGTCCTGAAGTGGTGACCAAAACCAGCAAATACTAAATGAAGAAATAAAATATGCTAATGCGCTGATACCAACATCCAGTGTGGGTCCTTAGGCAAGACCCTTTGTGCTACGGCTTACCGCATACAATGATGAGAGAGAAACAAATGAATGACATGCGGGCTCAGACATCGTCCGGCCAAACAAGGGCTGTGTCAGGTGCTGGGGAACCAGAGCACCTCGATGAAAAATGGGCTACTGGAACATGACGGAAATGGGCGAGATGCGAGAACATGGCTCTATTGGAATACTACTACTCCAGTAACCCTAGTCAGAGAGGTTACATACTACATGCAAAGAATGTGTGATAAATGGTTACTTCAAAACCCACATTCAACACTAATGGCAAAACAAAATCAGTGTTCCAACATCCACAAACGGCAGCTGTTTTCACAACTTGAGATTGATGAGGTGCAACACAGATGCTGCGGCAAAGGGGAGCCAGGACGCCAGGTCAGGGGGGAGTTAACAATGACTCCCCATCCAGAGATAGAGTACGAAGCCCCAATAAGTGCAATGAGGCAACGTCTGACCTGAAAGATAAGATCATGGCAAGAATGAATACCAGGCAACCCCGACGCCAGTTACAGAGGCTATGTGAAGCACCATCAGAAAGTCTCCTAGAAGATGTGAATGCAGCACGGAGGAGCAGCGGCTCTACTCTGAGTCCCTCCCAGATGACTGGGCTCCTCACCCTATCTCTAAGGGAGAGCCCAGCTACCCTGCGGAGGAAACTCATTTCAGCCGCTGGTATCCTGGATCTTGTTCTTTTGGTCATGACCCAGAGCTCATGACCGTAGGTGAGGGTAGGAAAGTAGATTGACCGGTAAATCGAGAGCTTCGCCTTTTGTCTCAGCTCCTTCTTCACCACAACAGACCGATGTGGAGCCTGCATCACTGCGGATGCTGCACCGATCCGCCTGTCGATCTCCCGTTCCATCCTTCCCTCACTCGTGAACAAGACCCCTAGACACCTAAACTCCTCCACTTGGGGCAGGACCTCATCCCCGACCCGGAGAGAGCACTCCACCCTTTTCCGGCTGAGGACCTTG
>JAQQAE010007997.1:0-15484 GCA_029823295.1 Pseudamia nigra | reverse complement strand
TGACCCGGGCATCGTTGTCCACATAATTCGTCGTTATGAGGTTCAATTTTTTTGCAGTTTTTTCCGTCGGTATCCGAATTTTTCGTTGTCAGAAGTGGTCGTTGTCCGAGGTTCCACTGTACTAGAAAGCACAGACCTCTGCCAAGGCCCGCTCAGGGTGGGCAGGTGTTTTTAAATGGGAACAAAATGAATGAAGTGATTACATAATAACTGTAACAGTCTTACACCTGTATTGTGTAAAAACATTCACTTGTTAAAGTAAGTAAACACTAATACCCAAAATAAATACTGTATTCTCAGCATGTGTTTGCAGACCAGCCACCCTGTGCGTGATGAAAGAAAGGACAAATCTTAGTTAAATATTTGAACAGTGGTTCCATGAATGACTACCTCTGGGAGCAGCTGCTGCTCCAAATGTCCTTTCTGTGTAACTAACATGATTGTCCTAATGACATTTCGCATGCCTCTGCCAGATATGAGACTGTTAATATCACGGCTCAAAAAAACTCCATCAGATGCAAATGATGATAAATCCATTTGTGGGTTATAACACAACCACAATGTTATTTTTATGATGTCTAATGTACACCACATCCATCTGATTCATATGCCTCCGAAGCTAATCTGTCCTTTTTTTCCCTGACAGCATCGACTTTATGCATCTGCTTCTGCTGTGAACTTGTGAGAAGAAGTAGACAAAGCCAAGAGGACGAGACAGTTCCAAGTCTGAGTTCATTTCACAAAGATGACAACAATGTTCATTGTAATATAAACTGACAAATACGAGGGTAATGGTTGAGTCGCTGTGTTGATACTGAAAACTGGTGTAGATTTATCTTTTCCAACAGGGAAAACTGAGTCTGTGAGGGAATTAATAATTACAACGGCATCAACGACATTTCAACACTTTCTATCCCTGTAACATGAGTTGGTGAACAAGGCTGGTGCAGAAATATCTTAGTGAGGCTGCTTCAAATCCACTGCTTTACTTCTGTGTATCTGGGTTCACGCCAAAACCCACTAGACAGTGTGGACTGTGTTGTGCCAGATGGGCGTGGTTTAAATTCATTTACATTTAGCACACGAACGGCACATGCTGCTTGTGCTGACCCGCTTTGTGTGTGTGTAGCAAAAAAAAAAAGAAAAAACAAACTACCATGTGCATCAGACAATAGATGCACATGTAACACAGCTCGAGCATGAATAATGCCTGTATGCAACCATCTAATGAGCAGCATTTACATACATTCACTACATGCTAAAATCTACCACCACATTTACAAAACACGAGGTGCCAGTTCTGCCCAATCAGCAGCCAAGACAAGAAAACATAAAAGAATAAATAAGCTTTATATGCACACTTGTCTCATAATATCATAAAGACTAGAAAACATTCACTGCCATGTAAAGCAGAAGGGTAATAAAGACATTATTTAATAAATCATACACCCTTTAATGCACTACCATGGCTGCCTCTTCTCT
Organism: Pseudamia nigra; assembly: GCA_029823295.1. Taxonomy (NCBI): domain Eukaryota; kingdom Metazoa; phylum Chordata; class Actinopteri; order Kurtiformes; family Apogonidae; genus Pseudamia; species Pseudamia nigra. The sequence goes on along the minus strand of JAQQAE010007997.1, from coordinate 14,002 downwards.
GCTCTGATTGGCTGGCAGGCACTCAGGCACTGACCTGTGGCAATGCAGCACAATCTGTCATTTGCGTCTGCAAACTGAGCCTTCATCTAACCAGCTCGAAAACAGGGCTGTCACTTTCTAGGAGATTTGTTGTCTGAGATGCAGTCTGCAACGCCCAGCAGATCCACCACATGGCCGACCATAAGAGGGCACGGGGTGGATGAGACGCTGAAACCTTTTCCCTCAGGGATCAGTAATCCCAGTGGCCTCTTGACCCATAGGAGGGGGGTTCTGTTATTGTTTTGGTGTGATTTCGCTGCACAGTGCCAGGCCAGCCGCTCTGCATCAGATCTGCATGGAAAGTAGGTCAGTATTACATGGGCGACAAAGCTTAACCCCATTGTGTGGCGCCCACTGGCTGCTACATGCGTTAAATATGAGCAGACAGCCACAAAACATGATGTCTGCCACAGAGAAGTGATCGCCAGTCTAATTTCCAAATGACGAAGGCTGCACCGGAGAACAGGGAGCTTCACGAAGCAGGTTTAGTGGCATTGCTGGGTGTAAAGCCAAATCCAGGAAGGGTGTGTTAATTAAGTAACAGATCAGCAGGAATCATGATCTCATCTGTCACATGCAGGATCTGGCCTCGGGTGTGAGCACGTGTGGACAGGTCCAACAATTTAGGAGAGGAAATGTGGCACAGTGCAAGAAGGTGAAAAAATCCGAGCGAGGCAGTCAAAAGGTGAATTTATTTTAGGCAATTTCCCTTCTTTTTATTCACGTTCAGTACCTCTTAGTGTGTAACAAAACACGAGGTATTGCACAACGATTTACAACGATTAATGGTAGCTGCCTTTATTTTGTTTTTAAGTAAACTACCTGTCAAAATTTTTGAAATACTGTACGCTTATGTCTTTCCCAGAAGGAGCTAATAAAAGCAGTGCAGGCTTGTGTCCAAAGTCCAACAACTTGTGTCAGCTTGTTTTTCTTTCATGCAACATCTATAATTAAGAGTGCAGTAAAGCACGGAACGTAGCACATTTAGTAAAGTTAACATTTTTATGCAATGTGGAAAAAGGTAATGTAGAGTTTCTGCAACAGTTTACAGGTGGATACCTGCACTGAAATACAATATGTTTTGTCAGTTCCTGGGTCTGCAAATTATAAAAAAATATAACCTGCATACATGTTATATAGGATCGGGAGTAAGTTGGTTACCATCCCATTGTATGGAAAAAAATCCTCACAAAGGTACTAAAGAATATCCAACTTATTATATTCACATACCGCACCAAACTCTCCCACCAGCTCAAGTGTTTCCTCTCAAATATATGTAAAATGTAGCAAATAGTAAAACTACAGGTAATATTTCTGGAGTGTTTGGGTCCATTTAAACTTTAATAATTTTCTGTAGTTAAGGATTGACCAAACATTTTTATCTCATTTTTAGTCTATATGATAATCTATGCTAAATATGCTGTCTGTGTGGGACATGCAGGGTCGACAGTAAACAAGAGAATTTCCCAAAATGTCTTTAAGGCAGATATGTGACTCCTAAACAAACCACCACCGGTTCATCCGCAGGACAAGTCTAGACCTCTATGTACAATTTAAATGCTGTTCAACGGCACCACATACCAGAACTGAACACGAAACCAGCAATGATACATCACAACGGGTTACAAATATTATATTGATTTCCTTTTACAAAGAATTATACAATTACATGTGCTTAATTTTCTCTGTAACACAGCAGACTTAAAATACCAAAGAATTAATGTCACTGCAGAATCCAAAACCAACCAAAATTATCCGATCAAGGACAAACAAAGCAGTAACTAAAAGCTGTGACTGTCTTTTCTAGGACATTTAATGAGGCAGCAGTATGTGCTTTGTAAATGTGCATAGCTGGCCTGAACGTCCAGCTGCAGATGTGACTGCAGGTCTCTGGTGTCTCAGACCCTGCAGTTCTGCAGCAGCAGGGAAGCCGAGACTCAGCCTGCTGCTGAAACTCGATTAGGAAGGCAGACATGCTCATCTTAGCTGACACTTCACAGGACAAATGTTTGACATTTTATCTTAGAATGTCAGATTAAAGCTTTTACTGTATAAATTCTTTAATTTCTGCTGCCGAATATTTCTGACTTTCCTGCAAAGAATGGCTTCAGAACTGAATATTTATTTGAACTTAAACTCCATTTAAAATCAATGCTTGAATCACCTCCCACATTGCTGTTCAGCAAATGAAGCAAAAGACTTAAGCTGGCTTTGCATTTGATGTAGGCTTGGATAAAGATGACCTGGTGGCGATGAAGTGTACACTGCAGGGGGACACACGATGCAGAGGCGGAAACATCTGCAGCCACAATCAATATTTCATTACAGACTGTGGCGCCTTTCCATAGTTTATTGTAAAAAGAAATGCTTTACAGACAATGCCCAGAGGAAGTGACCTAAATACATTTCTGTTATGACAGATTCAAGTGGCTGGTACAGCTCTGTTGTCAAATATTGGCATGGCCCAAATGTACAAACTGAGTACAAGTGAGCATCCGTTTCACATCGCATGGCACACGGAGAAACAGCGGGCAGAATGTCATGATACGACTGAAGAAGAGGTGACGAAATCTCATTAAGCCTCTTAAGAGCATTGAATAAGGATGCAATTACAGATGTCACTCGGCTTTAAAGAGCTGCTAACCTTGAAATTTCATGAGTCTGAGTTCAGTGAATTTAAGAGGCCTGAGATGGTCTTGCTGACAATCAACATTTAGTTTGGAACTGTTTATCTGCTAACGCGGTCGGTAGTAAACCAGTCACACAAGGATATAGTGGCTGCTGCTCATTCTTTTGTAGGGAATATCATTTACTGACATATTATGGAGGAAGTATACTCTGACTCAATGAGGTGTGGAATTCAGTGTCAAACATATCACAGGACTAACAGCAACAGCTTCATTCACACAAATAAATCTGCGTTTAAAATCTCTAATTCACACATTTGACAGCAGACAAAGCTGCATTTCAAAGTCTGTTAGCATTGAGCTCTATTTATTAATCTATACCGCACCAGTTCCTTCCACACACACACACACACACACACACACACACCCTCTGTGTCGTTACTGAATGAGAACTTCCACTATTGGGGCAGTGAATGTACAGTAGGTCAGGTCTTTATCAACACTTCTCACGAAACACTAATAACCAACAACCCGAGGCCTTAGTTTGCAGTGATGTATAGACGTTTCCTGTTTGATTCACCCACTGGGATCTGCAGTACTAAAAGGCTCAGTGAGGCCTTTAAACAGTCTCAGCACAACCAACGTAACGATGTAACACAGATTGTATGTCTTGTGCTGCTGTGCATTGTGTTTCTTTAAAGAAAACTCATCGCTCCATAGGGTATTCACTGCTGAGAATAATAGCTGCTCTTGAAAGTAGCTTTTGTTCTTTGATTCTAAGGTGGTTGTGACATTTACATGACGTTTACACCAGCTGAAAATAAGTTTCCTCTTTCGAATGATCCTTTATAGCTACGTGATGTCACGTCATCTATATTTGGCCCAATATTCAGAGAAAAATAATGCTGCACCAGGAATGATTCACAGAAGGAAATAGGGTAGCGGTGCAGTTTTCAGGGGTATAATGTAGTCAAGTGTTTGTCACTTTATTACCTCATCACCAGGTCATGATTATTTGATCTGACACCAATTACTCTGAATAATTGTTAGAATGGCTTGTTCTCTTCTGTAAATAGAGAACAATCATTCTAACAGAAATGTTATGTTTTTATCACTGTTAGATCTTTTTTGTCCATCTGAGGATTGACAGGGAGTCTGTGAAAGTCAGTGAAAAGAATATGTATGGAAGTAAATAGTTAAGAAAAAAAGAGTGGAACAACTCAGAACATGTCTTACATTTTAGACTTTCCAAAGCAGCCACATTTGGCATTGACAGCTACGTTGCACACTCATGGTATTCTCTCACTATATTTAACAGGTCATCATCCAGAACAGTTTGGAAATCACAGGTGAGGTAATTTGTGCCATTTCTTGTCTTCTTAAAGTCATTTAGACCATTAGTTGTCTTGTGCAGAGGAAGGGTAGGTGCAAAGTCAATAGCACCACCAGTGCCACTACAATTACTGTAAAAATCCTGTCTGAAAAATCTGAAGAACTTTGATATAGAATGTCCCCAAGTGCAGTCGCCAAGATGTGAGATGCTGTAAATTGATTTCTGAGGCTCATAATTCTAATAAGCTTATCTTTTGTAGCAGAGGTATCTCTAGGTCTTCCTTTTTGGGAACAAAAGCACATTAAGAAGGCAAGAAATGGGCATTGAACACTGTTTGGGTGACTACCTCGTGAACCTGATGAGAGAATGCCATGAGTGTGCAAAGCTGTCCTCAAGACGAAATGTGGCTTCTTTGTACAATTTAAAATATAAAGCATGTTCGTGTCGTCAGTATTATTGTGAAAGGTTGAAAATAATAAAAATAAAGAAAAAGTAATTACAATAAATCAAAAACACTTAGTGAAGACAACAAACAAAACTGTGGGTACCAATAAATTTCCCATTTTCTTCTGCAATGTTATTGTACAAACGTATTACCAAAGTTATGAGGCTTATTGTGTAATACAGACCTAAAACGTCAAAAAATTATATATGACAATGAATCAACTTAAAAACTAACTGTCATATCGACCAACTAAAATGATGCTACTGTGACAGCCTTTCTGTGTGTGGTACGGACCCAGCAGGCTTTGAATCACTGAAAAACCCAGGGTTTCACCACTAACCTGCCTCTGCTTGTCAACACCTCCAGTTTCATAAGTGAAATCACATCAGCACTCAGGCTGAGTCAGCTGTTCTCCAACTATAAATTACTGAGTGTGTCATTACACGTATGACGTTAGGAAACCACTAATCAACAACTGTGGGAGTTTCAACCCAGCTCCTGAAAACCTGTAGGTCTTGGCATGTCAAACGGCCAACGGGTTGCACTTTTGTTGAAGTATGTTGGTGTTCTTTTAATCTGAACCTGTCTGTTTACATACAGGGGAGGCTCCTAGTCAACGATAAGGACAACCTCACCTTAAATGTTCTCTAGTGCTCTGAAGCTGAAAGGCAGTAAAGGTTCATCTAGGTTTGACATTGGTGGAAATCCTAAAACCAGACCAGCTGACAGAAAAAAAGGTTTTCTCCTGTAAACTGAAAAAAATCAGAATGCCAAATGTTGGTTTCATTCAGCTCACACCTGTAGGAGTAGGAGTGGTTGCAATCTGTGAACATCTAAATAAATAACTGCTGCTCCTGTAAATATTTTCTAAATTCTGTTTTGCTTCAGACACAAAAAACAATTTTCTTATGGCTGTCACATTTGTTTCAGTCCAAAAGGGAAAAAAAACAACTAGAAATCAGCATAAATCATTAGTGATGCGTTTAGTTCCTCAGGGCCCTAATATATAAATGATGGAAATTCAAATGTCTGCTACATTTAACATTTTTTGAGTTGAATAATCAGGTTTGATTTTACAAAGCTGACATGATTCTGGTTTACCCCAAATCTCAGATATTTGTTTCTTAAAGTCAAACTATGTAACTTTTCTTCCTCAAATCACCTACATTTACATATAAATGAATCCGTTGACAATCGTCTGAACCTTCACGTCGGTTCCTCTGTCGGTGTGTGCTGAAGTATCCAGCTGCACACATCCGGCCTCTGCCTGTATTCGGTTTGATTTTTCTCTGTTCAGGCCATCCATGCATTAAAGGTCCAGTCGACAATGTCGGCAAACTAGCTAGTACTAGCTCCTGTACATGGCGGACCAAAATAAATTATTAAATGGGTGACCTGCCAGTCAACACAGCTTACAGCCTCACAGTTGTCAAGCTAGTATGTCTGTTCCCTTCGTACCTGTACCAGATGTTGAAGGAATCTCAAATGCAGGCACCTATGAGGTTGTAAGCCATGCTGACTAGCTGGTTGCCTGTCAAATAAAACTATGGGCTACTAGCTAGTTTGGCAACAGTGTTGACTGATTCTTTGAGTATGTTTGTGTCTTGTGTAGCTCATTGGGATGGAAGCGACTCAAACTCACGTTCACAAGACAAACACGGAAGTGATCTGTTTCGATTATACTTCTCTCTGGAATCTTCCCGCTGAGTTTTCTAAGTTTATGTCAGGCTGATCTAGCTTGCAGACTTTGAAAAATCACTCTCTGACTTCATGCCTCAGCGTTGCATTTGTCTTCCATAATGTCTCCTAATCCCAGGTCTATCGTTGAGCCTCTCGTGCCGTCTGCGAGTGCATTGAAGGGGGTGAGTTTGAATAATGCTGGTTGTAAACAGAGCAAGAGAACATTTGCAGAGTTTAACGTTAAACACTTTGTCCCTCGGAGATAAGAAGGAAAAACCACAGCAACCAAATTCATAAATTTCATAAACCGATCTTTGATAAAAGGCGGCTCAAGCTGTTACATATATTTTCCAATGTACAAACTGAATAATTACTGAACAGCTGCATTACAGCACTAAACATATCAGACATGTAAAATCATCCTGTTTATAGTATGTTAACTTCCTCAGCTTCTTCAAACGTGAACATTTGTTTCCCAAAAAGGAAGGTTCTCCATCATTGTTTTATTTGACGGTATTTTTATGTCTACGCTCAAACAAAGAAATGGCTGATTATTCTTCCCAGAATAGGTTGATACAACATGCTCACTGGTCATGATGCGTATAAATATGTACGGTTGTTTCAGAGGTGGGGTCAGGCACGGGCCAACGGGGAAGGGAGTTTCTGAAGCTCCCGGCCACCGAACAGGATGATGGAGTTTAAAGCGCGAAGGCTCCATCTTGGCTCTTTGCTTAATGAGAGAGTTACCTCCAGCGGCAGGCTAAGCGGGGGGGCAGGAGCACTCGCTAATCTGTGTAATTCACGGTAATAAGCTACTCAGGGGGGCTAGAAGCAAGGCCAGGCTAGCAGGGTTAGCATCCGCTGAGCTTAGACAGTCTGAGAAGGCTGTGAAAGCTGAAAGCCCCGACATGACTCTCCTGCCTGCACCTTCACCTACTTCCCACTCAGATTTAGACGCATTTCCACAAAAAAAAAAAAAAACACAACACCTTCAAGGAAGTGCACCTTCACGTTACGTAATCCTGCTACCGGGACATTTTGTAGAGCATGACAACACAAATCCTTCACACTGCCGTCGTTAACTTGAGCTTATTTGAAAGCAACAACATTGCTTTTCAACGGTTAGAGACAGAAAGTACAGCCGCTATTTTTACTGCCGTCCTAACCCACGCACGGCTCCATTTCCAAGACACGGTTCCTGTGACATGACATGACAAGAAGCTGCGTGTAAGATTCACCTCCTGTCTCCAGCTTTAAACGAACAAAGCTTTGACGACTGTTGCGCAGCCTTAAGGGAGGCCGCGGTGATTCTACAAGGCTGTGTTGTCCTGACGAGTACACAGTCTGAGGTCCAGAGCATCTCGTCTCAGTCCTTATGAGATAACAAACACTAATTCACAGCAGACAGTCTGCTCCGGCTTGGCAGGCCGCAGAGCTGCTGTGCTAAAGATAGATCTACTTTAAAAAGGTGCATTCCAAATCTATGAGAAACCAAGTCTGGCTTTGTCATGCTCATACAATAAGTGTAACCAGGCTGCAATATACCTGTACATGAGAAAATTGTAAAAATCTGTATTCAGTGAGGCCTAAAATAAAACCTGTGCAGTATTTGTTTCCAAGTTTAGATGCCAGAGTTTTTTTTCTCCTCACGTGCTGCAGCATGTTGTGTCAAAGTGCACTGTGCTCAGAACTGCCTTTTGTATTTACACAATATGGCACCGGGAGCAGTTAGTACTTGTACTTGTACTTGTACTCTCGTGTGATTTTATGGTAACTACAGCTGGTCAGTGTGCAGTTTTGCAACTGCTTGCAAGAGTTTAGTGGCAGAGTTTAATATAATTTCAATTTAAATTCAAGCATAAAGGCAGAAAAACCATGACATAGCCTAAAAATAATTTCAATTTGATGAGAAAGTCATATTGTAATGACTATGGTCAATGAGATGTCACTTTGAGTATATTTGCTTGGGACTCAAGAAAAATCCACATATTACAAATTTAGAAATGGCACAGCAAAAAACAAAAACCCTAAAAAAAATAATTTCAAAAAGTACAAAAGCAAGAGCTGACTTTCATTCATGTTTTACTAAAAGGACCATAAAGAGGATATTTTATTAATCTCTACAAACCTAATACCCCTAAAACCTCCTTCATTGATCTTTAAATTGCAGCCTTTTGCAATTAAATAATTGTACATGTCTGTACTGTAATTATGGTCATACTGCGATTTTGTAACCATTCTACTTATGTACAAAGCACTGTTAAGCCATGAAAAAAATACTGTTATATATAGACTAAGGTCTTGTTTGGCTGCATTTATTGTGACCGACTTAGTGCATGGTTGACGTGCAAATGAGCACAGAACCCATGTTCTACATTTAGTTAATGCAGCAACAACAGCAGCTGATCCGTATGAGGGGTTAAGCTTTCGCTATCTATGCCATTTGTATTGAATCATGGATTAGGATGAGCATGTAATCCATTACCACAGTGCATCATAATGATATGTTATAGTGGGACAGTAGAAAAATACCTGTCAATTCAATTCAATTGTATTTGTATAGTGCCAATCATCATCCAAGATAATCTCTAGGCACGTCACAATTCAAGGCCAAAACCTCAAGACTATACATAGTGCAAACCCAACGAGATCAAACAGTTGATTGATTAATCAAATAATTAATAAACAAACCAAATCAACTGTGAAAATAATAACTAGAAAGCACTCAGAGAGCACAGGCCTCCGCCAAGGTCAGTATCTCTTCATAGAGAAAACCAACAATTACCATTCAAACCTTGAACATTGAATTTCCCTCATAATGTTATTGCAACAAAAAGTGATACTTACTACTATCATCATTTAGAATCATGTACATGTCATTATTAGTTCAATGGTTATTCACAAAAAAATTATATTTCCATGGTGGTGTTTTTCTTCCACATCTAGCTCCGTCAATGTTGAAGATACATCAAATCGGCACATTACTGAATCACTACAGCTTGGTGTCAGTTTCACATCTATAGCTTTATTTGATACCTTACAGTAGCTATTTTTCTTCAACCCCTGTAAGTATAAGCATTCTGGATCATCCAGAATACTGTCCATATCGGGACCAAAGTTTGTGGTTTGATAGAATCTATTATTGTTATCCTGTTTTTGGAAAAGTTATTTGCGATGTTACAAGGACAAATGCTGAATTTGGCCCTATGTCACAGTGGTGAATAATCTTTTAATAATCTTTTGAATTCAGACAATGATCCCAGAATTCAGTAAATTGGCCCTTGTGCCATTTCTGACTGATCCTGAAAATTATATTCAAATCCGTTCATAACTTTTCGAGTTATGTTGTAAATAAGGCTGTCAAACAATGAATCACAGGGCCACTGTGATTAAGGTAATTAAAGTGTAAAGTAATTAATCAGGAATAATGTGTTAATTTTGGCAGCCCTAGTCGTGAACAAACAAACAGATAAATAAATAGCCTTCGTGGTGGAGGTCATTACTTGGAGCCATAGAGCTTTTCATTTGTTCATGTGAATTTACAGAAAATGCATCAGGCTGGATGAGAGACACACTTTACTGACACATGAGATTTTGGTTTCACCCACTAAAAACACCACCACAGATGTATCACGTATGAAAACCTTATTTGTCACAGTGACTGTAATTATGTGTGTTTGCTTTGTGTTCCTGCTGAGTGGGAAATTTCAGCCATGCCATCAGGGGGGACAGCCATGATGACGACTCGCAGTGGTAACGTCAGGGATGTTTTTACCACATATGAAAAGCCGGACCAGCCTTTTCCCAACAGTTTTCTTCTTGTCTCTTTCAGCAACACCTTCTAAATGGTGGAAAAGCTCTTAGGAAATGCAAACAGTCAAATCTGAGAAGCCCGGTGTTTGTACGGGGTGTGTAGGTGTCATAACCCGGGCGCGGAGGTTACATATCTGGGGTGAACAACAGCTGACTCATAACTGCAACACACCAACTGCGGTGACATATTCTGTTGCAACAGGGCGCATAACCTGAGCAGGTTGTTCGTTTAGTCTGACTGCGGAGGGCGTGTGGCGGCTGACGTTTGAACATCAGGCCACATTCGGACCGTCTATATAATTACTTTTAAGCTCCGCCCTAAAACCGCCAGCCCAATAACAAGGTCTTCACGAGGTTTTGTTGGCAGTTTTTTCATGAGTGAGAAGAAAATGAACCATGAAGAAGACAATCCAATCATTCAGACAGGATTAAAAAAAACCAAAGGTTTATATTGAACTTTCGCTGCCTTCAACGATAAAGACGATGATTTTTGTCATGCTGACTTGTTTAGTTACCAAGAAAACTGCATAGACTCAAATATAAAACAATGGGACAAAAATGATCAACGTGAATAAAACATACGACAAACTGAACAGAAAATAGGTTTTAAAAAATCTAAATAAACAAAGCTTACGGAAATTCACAATAAAGCCAACATAAATTGCCAAAAATTCTACTGTTTTTTTTTTTTTTTTTTAAATCATCACTGTCATTATGGTTTAATAGTTTGCAGGTTCAAAGTAATATTTCATACAATAGCTGAACCTGAGGTTTGGATTAAGACAGATCAAAACTGAACCATACAGCTTTGTTCCAAAATCTTCTAGTTTGTCAAAACTTTGTACACATTTCTTTCTGTAGCTCTAAATGCATATCTGTATTTCATTGCGGATTCCTAGTATTAAGCCAAATGGCTGTTTCATTTTCTTTTTTGGTCCTCACATGCATTTACGCCAGTGGACAAGGACAGTGGTGCGTGAGGTCAATGCAGGTACTGTTCATTCGGCTCCAACAGGCTCCGACTCCCATAGCCTTACATAGTGCAGTACTTCTCTTAAAAACACACACTGAGTGAGTAATTTTTTTTGTCACAAATCATGATGACCTCATCATTTTATTTTGTATGCACTGATAAGGTAGTCCATCTTTAACTTTTCGCTCAATAATTAAGATATTAGGGCAACTAGTCTCCACAAACCTGTGCCTTGCTGGGCTTTGAGTGACAGGCATGTATGATATCTCTACTCACCTTTTCCTGACAGACAGCTTGATTATATTGGTGGCAACACCTTAATATGACTTTGTCAAGTAATGCTTGATGAAGTTGTACCATTTGCATTTTATCCTTTGCTTACTCATGAGAGCGCTGACACACCGTGCACCCACAGCTCCACCCACTTTGATCCAAATATGGTCGTGCCCTGTGTTTGGCTCCATAATGGTGTCTGTGAAGTGACAACTTGTTTGGCCTAAAACAGCAGCTCATAAATCAAGGGCTCTGGGAAGGCGGCCATCTGCCTCGGCCGGGCGGGGTTAGTGGACAGAGGAGGGACAAAAGAGTACATCTACACGCTAAATCTGCTTCCATTGCAAGCGGCAAACAATGATGCCGTGTGAATTCCAATTAAGGAATCTAGATGGAGCAGTGCACGTGAAATATGTGTGGTGGCAAGAATAAATATCTTGTGTAAAAATGCATCTGTTGTCTCAGTGACTCCTGGAAAGAAGTAATCATAGTTGTATCCAAAATAAAGCATATCCCAACTGTGGAAACATTGATATAGACGTCACCTTCTGGGCCAGTAATGTGTATGTATTTCTTTTTTCTTGGGTTGTATATAACTTATTTTATGTATTATTTATTTTAAATCTGGACCAATGGAACTGCATTTATTTGCACATTTCATATTTTTCAAGTTGTTTTTTTCTTGTCTGCTTTTATGCATAACATAAAAAAATATATATAAAAACAGCTGCGAGGATCAGCGGTGGATGCAGACCGACCTGTCGCAGAGGTGGCTGACGGCGCCGTAGGAGTCGCAGGCGCAGGGCAGGCAGCCGCTGGTGCCGTTGGTGAAGTGTCCCTCCTCACAGTCCTCACACTGCAGACCCGTGTACCCGGACATACACGAACACTGACCAGTCACCGGGTCGCATTCATCCGGGTCCATAATGCCCTCTGCTCCGCTGCTGCAGTTACAAACAGATTCTGTGGAGAAGACAAAGACAGCTTTTTCACCCTTATTTAGAGGAATATACCTTTCAAATGAAAAGCAAAATGAACCAAAAGCCCAAGGGCAGAGGTTTTACTTTAAGTGTGTGTTTTTTGTTTTTTTTTCCCCTCTGGATCATCCTGGAAATAGTATATTCTGTGTAGTGGTGAATTGTTAAAGCATCCATGTGTGCCTTTTCTGCATGTATTTATAACGGGAACAAAATAAATAAAATGAGAAAATGACCAAAGTAAACAACAAATGAACAACAATTTGAGGGGGGAAAAAACAGCAAAATGAGCAAAAAAGGGACAAAAATGAGTGAAAATGACATAAGGTCTACATTTTTACTGTAAAATAATCCATATTTCACACATTTATGTATTTTACTCTTTAACTGTAAAATACAAGACTTATCTTATATGGTTATATAAGAATGAACGCTACTTCAGTTCACTTTGATTTAATGTTAACAACAAAATGAAGATAAATAAGCAACAAAATGAGCAAAAATGGGACTTTATACTTAGAAAGATTCTTTATAATTCACTAAAAAGCTGCATTTTTTACTGTAAATGATTGCACACACCATTTCAAATGTAAAAGGTAAGTAGATGAATAAAAATGACGATATGCCGTTCTCAACACTACATTAGAAGGAACAAAATATGCACTAAATCCACAAAATGAGCAAAAAAGAACAAGATCACCTTAAAAAAAGAATAAGATGAACCAAAAATGACTAAAATGAACACAATAAACACAGTTATCAAAAATGAATCCAACAATGAACAAAATTGCCATTAATTATGTAGAGCAGGATTTTTAGAGACACAAAAGTTAGGGGGTCACATGTTTTACTCACATTCCCCGTGAAATCTACACCTCTGCCTGAGACGTGAAGGCCACATGCATGCAAGGCTCTAGTGACTCTACATTCACTGACCATTAATCACCGACATGCAGAGTGGGCAATATGGTCAAAAATGTTCTCATGATAAAAATGTTCACATCAGTTATGATCAAAATAAATGCCAGACTATTATGTCATTCAAGTTTGAAGCAAATTTTTGGTCCTGAATAACAGATGGAGGAGCCGTAAGATTATTAACACAAAACTGCAAAATGACGTAAAAGATGCAAAAACTGGTACAGCACTAAAAGATATGACAAGAGGCAAAGAGAAAAAAATATAATGGGGAAGACGCATGGAAACAGGAACAATTACGTAAAGGACAGAAACAGACAAATTTGACATAAAAGATGTGAAATGACAAAAACAATGAAAGAGATTCAAAAAGGTAAAAAAATATGTAAAACACATGAAAGATGAAAACAACAAAAATTACATAACACACTTAAAAAGATGAAAATGACACAAAAAACATGAAAATGATGTAAAAGAAGCTAAATTGATGCAAAGCACACAAATAGAAGTAAAATAAATGAAAACAATGTAACAGACACAAAATAATAAAAATGACATAAAAAGACAATACAGACAAAAACAATGTAAAAGACGCACAAAATCACAAATAAATATTACAGACAAAAATGACATAAAAGATGCAAAAAAAATCTGATGTAAAAGACACAAAGAGACCCACAAGGACGAAAACAATAAATATAAAAATCAAAAAAAATTACATAAAAACAGAGCAAGATGTAAATTAAGTCAATTCAATCTTTATTTGTGTAGCGCCAATCATAATCGCAGATTATCTCTAGGCGCTTCACAATTCGAGGCCAAAATCTCATGACTATACAGAGTAAACCCAACAGAACCACCGAGAGCAAGACAAAGGCGACGGGGGGAGGAAAAACTTCTTTTAACAGAAGAGAAAAACCTCCA